>MUZC01002196.1:485648-526256 GCA_002072015.1 Radix auricularia
GTTGACGTCATTAGAATATGTGTAAAAGTTTAGAGAGTTTTACGTCATCATTTGTGGTGACTTGTAGTTAGATTAAAGAGAAAAAAAAAATTTTAATGTAAAGAAATGACTTTTAAATAAAAAAAATGTCAGGTATATTCATTACACAAGAAAATTCATAAAAAATATGTCTAAAATCTAAACACAATTAGTGATAACTACATAATGCTGATATCTAACATAAGTACTGATACATAGTACGAAAATGCGCTAACACGTCCTGAGTTCCAGGCTTAACATGATTTTTTTTATATCATGCTAATTTTTTTAGATAGAGTGTTGTGGTGCGTAATATGTTCAACAACCTTTCCTGTGCGCATTACATTAACATTACTTATTAAAAATATATTCACGATCGGTGCGCACACGTTAATTAGAATTTTGTATTTTCGGATTGCTTTGCCCTGCGTATTATAATGAACATCCTTATACTTTTGTGTCGTAAATAAAGATTTATAGTGAAAAATCTGTTTTTTTAACGGGTTTTTAAATTAAAAATTCCCAGTATAAGTTGTAATAAGATTCGTTTCATAGACCAAGGTATTGAGGCATGACATACATGAAGCCTTATAAATAGCTTGCCAGCCATATTACCTCCCTGATGGGTACATCACAAGACACACGAAGTTTAGGCAACTATTGGAGATTGTGGAAATAAAATTGACACGTAACATTCACAAAATGTGTCTGGAAAATATCAAAATATAATACGGGATGTTAAGTCTACGAAACAATTTTTTTCCACATTGTTAAAAACACATACAAACCACCGAAACAATTATATGGAAATAGAGACACGTTTTTTAAAAGCGTTTAATACAGACATACACATATAGTGGCCTTAAATTAAGGTTCATGCTACATCATACCTCCACCTCCTGCTCCAGTGGGTCTCGACTAACACTGAAACATTGCCAACAAATTTATGGCACCCGAGCCGAGGCTGTGGAATTTGTGACTCGCTGGTAAGATGGTCATCATGTACGGGAAGTGGGTCTGGACGGGTGAGGAGGTGGGAGGCAAGCCGTTATGTCATGTAATTACAAAATATTTTTTTTTTAAATATGAATATGTCGTCAAAAATCAATTTCAAAATGTTGATAAAGATCATCAATTTACTACAGATGTTGGCAAAATAATCGATGACAAGAGGGGAGAACTGCAGTAATTTGTGATTACCTCCCTTTCGAAACCTTTAACACAAAACGATGTGAAATCTACAGACTTTTGGTCATCTGAGACAGCAAACTTGAGTTTGACACAGTTTAAAATAGTTTAACACAGAGTAACACGGGATAATACATTGTTACATGTTTTAGCACAGTTAAAACATTAACATAGTTTAAATTTATAGTTTTAGAAAATGTGGCATCGTTGGCATAATTTTACATGGTGCGCCAAATTTTAACATAGTTGGACAAAGTTTGACATTGTTAAAGAAAGATTGACAAAGATTAACATAGTTTGACAAAGTTTGAGAAAGTTTAACATAGTTGAACACGTTTAACATTGTTGGACAAAGTTTAACATTGTTGGTCAAAGCTCGACATTGTTGGACAAAGTTTGACACAGATTTACAGAATTGGACAAAGTTTGACAAAGTTTAACATTGTTGGACAAAGTTTAACATTGTTGGACAAAGTTTAACATTGTTGGACAAGGCTCGACATGTTGGACAAAGTTTGACACAGATTTACAGTGTTGGAAGAAGTTTGACAAAGATTGACAGAGTTCGACAATGTTGGACGAAGTTTGAGAAAGATTGACAGATTTGGACAATGTTTGACAAAGTTTAACATAGTCGGACAAAGTTTGAGCTTGCTACAACTGCCCAGTCACAAACACACGTCAACTGACGGATGACGCAATGACGCATCTTTGAACCGGCCGGCGGCCATCGTCAGTCAGAAAACTGACATTTAACTTGTGACTCCCCGTGACTCTGACAACGTGTCGGCGATAGTTGCTATGTGTCAATGGCGGCGGTCGCCCTTTATCTACAGGGGTAGTGCCCTTCGCACAATGAAGTGGGAGGGAATCGATGTCGTATTTATAACTTGGCCACCCCAGTTACCGCGACATGGGCCGCGCCCGTGTGTGCAGCGTAAGAACTGTATTGTTTAAACAGAACATGATTGATGGCTGCAGCTCATACGAATGTTGTCCTCGTCCCCATTTGATCTCTTGGCTGTAACATGTTTATTCTTATGGCTGACTTTTAAAACTGACAGGATAGAAAGATGTAGAGCATGTCCTATAAGGTCAAACTAACAGGATAGTACAGACTCGGCTATACGTGTTTGCAAACCAGGCAGCCGCAAAGAGCCTCCGATTAGTCTCATAATTTAGTGGGGGCCTCAAACAAGAATCTTTTCATATTTATTTATAATTTTTGTCTATTACATTTCATCCATCTAATTCAGTTCGGGTAAATTCTCAAAGGCAGGCACTGGATAGAAAGATGAAGAGCCGTTACTAGGTCAAACGGACATGATAGAAAGATGTACAGCTGTTACTAGGTCAAACGGACATGATAGAAAGATGTACAGCTGTTATTAGGTCAAACTGACAGGATAGAAAGATGTACAGCTGTGACTAGGTCAAACTGACAAGATAGAAAGATATAGAGCTGTTACTAGGTCAAACTGACAGGATAGAAAGATGTAGAGCTGTTACTAGGTCAAACTGACAGGATAGAAAGACGTAGAGCTGTTACTAGGTCAAACTGACAGGATAGAAAGATGTAGAGCTGTTACTATGTGGAAATTACAGGCTAGTGAGACATAGACTTGTCTTTTTATCATACACAAGTTCCACAAAATTCATGCACATACACTATTGTCCTAATTGATGTAACTACATACACTATTGTCCTAATTGATGTAACTATACATACACTATTGTCCTTATTGATGTAACTACATACCCTTTTGTCCTCAATGATGTAACTACATACACTATTGTCCTCAACGATGTAACTACATACACTATTGTCCTCATTGATGTAACTACATACACTATTGTCCTCATTAATGTAACTACATACACTATTGTTCTATATGATGTAACTATACATACACTATTGTTCTAATTGATGTAACTACATACACTATTGTCCTTATTGATGTAACTACATACACTATTGTCCTCATTAATGTCTTTACATACACTATTGTCCTTATTGATGTAACTACATACACTATTGTCCTTATTGATGTAACTACATACACTATTGTCCTCATTAATGTAACTACATACACTATTGTCCTCATTAATGTCTCTACATACGCTATTGTCCTCATTAATGTCTCTACATACACTATGGTCCTCATAAATGTAACTACATACACTATTGTTCTAATTGATGTAACTATACATACGCTATTGTCCTTATTGATGTAACTACATACACTATTGTCCTTGTTGGTGTAACTACATACAATATTGTCCTTATTGATGTAACTACATACACTATTGTCCTTATTGATGCAGCTACATTCTAAAAGTTTTATTCCTGCAAAGTCACAAACAAATGGATACACATTTCCAACAAATTGATGCAGTTCTAAAAAACTGGATAGACAACTTAAACTCAATTATCCTATTTTATTAAGGGGTATCGGTAGCCATGCAATTGAAACGCAACAACTCATTAAAAATAAGACTTCAAAAAGCAAGCAATTCTGATTACAAATAATTTCTGTTAATTTTGATTAAAGTAAAAAAAATAAATCATTAAATGATATCTCACTCTTCACTACAATTTTGTCATTATATTATCTACCATAATTAATCATAACAACATCCAACTACAAAATCCAACAATTTACAATTCTTTGTTTAACTTTCAGCACGTCACCACTACAACATTTCACAGTTAGTATTCACCATCGCCACTTTCTGTTTATAGATCCGATTACAATATTTATAAAGCGCGCGACATGCAACGCAACCCTGATCGATATCGATGTTCGAGAGAGAAAAAAAAACCCCACATGAATGGATGGCGCCCTTTAATCTTGTATCCCGCCCCTTGCACCCTGCTACATCGGCACCCACGGTCTAGTAGCTACATCATGCTACATGATACTACATGATGCTACATGATGCTTCATCGTGCTACATCATGCTACATCCTGCTACATCGGCACCCACGGACTAGTTGCTACATCATGCTACATGATGCTACATCATGCTACATCTCTAGCACTGGTCTCTTTCCGTTATATTGTCCCAATGTATTGGTGTGTGCATGAGATTTGTGTACAATGTTAAGCATCTCAGTGTACACATGCACTTGCCTGTGCGATAGATCGACATTTAGTATATCGAAGGTATCGGATTTAATTTAGATTTTTAAGCCGACATTTATAAACAAATTTGATTGTTGACACAAAGTCTACACGAATACAGCAAATGTAGCTGAACTGTTGGACTGTTTTTAAGCGCGGTCTGAATGTTAAACTGTCGGTCAGTTTTTAGCATCGGCCTAATTGTTAAACTGTCGGTCAGTTTCTAGCCTCGGTCTAAATGTTAAACTGTCGGTCAGTTTCTAGCCTCGGGCTAAATGTTAAACTTTCGATCAGTTTCTAGCCTCGGGCTAAATGTTTAACTGTCAGTCAGTTTCTAGCCTCGGGCTAAATGTTAAACTGTCAGTCAGTTTCTAGCCTCGGTCTAATTGCTAAACTGTCGGTCAGCTTCTAGCCTCGGTCTAATTGCTAAACTGTCGGTCAGCTTGTAGCCTCGGTCTAATTGCTAAACTGTCGGTCAGTTTATAGTCTCTGTCTAGATTTATGGAAATGACGTGGTAGCAACCAAGTGTGCCTAAGGATGGTAGCAACCAAGATGTGTCTTAACGTGTCTTTGCCTATACGACTTTAAATTCACTCCAAATAAATAGACTTTGCTGTCGCTCTAATAGATAAACTTTGAGCCCATCTTGACTCCCCCCCTGCCCCACCGCCACCAAAAAGAACAACAGACAACACAATGAAAATAGCTGCAACCATTAACTCATATGCAAGTATGGTACATAAGTAATACACTATGTATATGTAATGTACATATTTCATACGCTATAGCATAGTGTTCAGAAGTCACACGCTAGTATAGTGTATGTATGTTTAGACAAATATTTTGGTAAGTCGGTCTAATATTGTTTTTTTAACGTACTTTTATAACGTGTTTTATATAACGTGTTTATATAACGTGATTATATAACGTGATTATATAACGTGTCTAAACAAGCAATAACGCAGGAAATGTTTAGGCTTCAGTAATAAATCCAAATTAAGCTTGTGGATGAAAACATTTTAATCCTCTTAAATCAATGATAACAATCATTCGGTAATAGGATTAAATCAATTCTGAGCCTGACGTGATCTATAATAACCTTTTCATGATACATAACTATGTGTTTATACGTGTCGTACACGTCTTTGTGTTTTTACTTACATGTATTATCATGTTAAATGCATAAATTTTCTCAGCTTTTTATTAAAAAAATTTAGTTTAAGTTTCTCAGAAATTCTTTGATATCTTTGTACATCTTTTATAATTTTTTTTTTACACGTTTAAACAAAGTGTAAATGTTAAATAATTGTGAACGTAGTTTTCTATAACATGTTGTTATATTGATTGGTACCAGTATTTGTTTGTTTCTTTTTGTGAATTTTAAATTTTTAAAAAATTTATTTTATTTTATTTTATATATTTTTTTTGTAGCTATATTTATATTTCATATAAATATTTTATTTGAATATTCTATACAAAATATTTCTATTTTTCAATAGCTTATAATTTTACAGTGATTGTGTATTTCAGGAACTTAAACAATTGTACACATCTTTCTGTTAATATTTGAATGTTATATAATTGATAATTTGATTAATTCATTAAAATTTAATGGTTCACCATCTGCCGTCCTAATGTTAACAACTGTATGTGTTTCCAGATCTCTTGCGAGTGTGCCATACAAGAATTTATTAAATAATGTATTGCTGTTAATTTCAGACTAGAATAGAATAAAGTATTCCTGTTCAATATAAGATCAGAATAAAATAATGTTCATGTGTTGCTATTTGAAAATAGACCATATAAAAATAATGTATTGCTATTTCATATTAGACTAGAATAAAATAATGTATTGCTATTTAATGTTGGTCTAGAATAAAATAATTTATTGGTGTTTATGACGTGTCTAGCATAGAATAATGTATTGGTTTTTTACACTATATCAGAGTAAAATAATGTATTGGTGTTTAATATTAGACTAGAATAAATAATGTATTGGTGTTTAATATTAGACTAGAATAAATAATGTATTGGTGTTTAATATTAGACTAGAATAAAATAATGTATTGCTATTTAATATTACACTAGAATAAAATAATGTATTGCTATTTAATATTACACTAGAATAAAATAATGTATCGCTATTTAGTATGACTTTTCGAAATTATAAAATAAAGTATCGCAATTTCATACCACTCTAGAATAAAATAATGTATTGGTGTTTAATGTTAGACTAGAAATATTTTTTTAAAAACAAAATCAAAGAAATTGATATAATAATTGATCTAAATAAATTATTTGATTAAATGATGGTTAATAGATTAGTGAATTAATTTTTGCCTCTAAAAATATGCAAGGAAAAATGTTATATCAGAAACTGTATAGAAACTTAAAAAAACGTTTTAAAGAACAAAACACGGGAACTAAAAATTGTGTCCATTTAAGCAGATGCTTGTGTTGTGTTTTCATTTTGATTTTCGGAAAATAATTCAAGAGTCAATTTTATTACGGAAAGTTACAGAAAATGTTGATACAATCATGTCATCTGTCTCTTTTGTTCTCAGCTTAGATTTAAGGATAAGGTACCATTTCTTTTATGTCTAAAATGTATATACGTGTTAACATTTTTATACGGTTCTATAAGGAAATAATGTTTTTTGGTATTTGCAGTGAATTTGAATTGATTTTGAAGTGACATAGGGAATATGAGGCCATAAATAAACAAAATAACATATGAATGTATTGAAGTTAAGATATAGGGAATATGAGGCCATAAATAAACAAAACAACATGTGAATGTATTGAAGTTAAGATGTAGGGAATATGAGACCGTAAATAAACAAAATAACATATGAATGTATTAAAATAAAGATGTACTTTTCAGACATAAAGGATATGATTTCTTATTATACTTAAAACTATGATGAGATTATAAGACGCTAAATACACTTCCATAACTCCATTCACATTTCCTTCAAGTTTTCGTAAGAAGATTGAATGATTGAACGTTTTATTCTTTTCCGAAAGCAAAATTTAGTTGGTATTTAATGCTGGGTTCTTATTTAAATATAACAATTATTTATTAACAATTTAAATTATTGCTTTACTTATCATTAATGGAAGTGAGCACAATTTATGATCAACTTTAGTACTGAGATTACACAGTTTCATAGAATTATACAATTTTATTTTTTAAAATAATATTTAAGTGTAAAATATTGTATCAACATTTGTTTTTCTTTTATATTAGCTGTTATGTTAGTAAAATATTACCCAATTTATTTTTCCAAGAATTTTTTTTAAGCGTTCTTTTTTTTTTTTCAATTCTTAAAAAAAAAAAAATATTAAACTTCTAAACGTACGTTTTTTTTTAAAATTTAGACTATTATAGGAAAATATAAATAGCTTTCTGACTAACCGACAACATTTATATTATTATTATTGTGTTATAGGGTACATATAATGGATGTTGGTATTATTGAGTTATTTTTGTACATATAATGGATGTTGGTATTATTGTGTTATTTTGGTACATATAATGGATGTTGGTATTATTGTGTTATTTTTTAACATATAATGGATGTTGGTATTATTGTGTTATTTTTGTACATATAATGGATGTTGGTATTATTGTGTTATTTTGGTACATATAATGGATGTTGGTATTATTGTGTTATTTTGTACATATAATGGATGTTGGTATTATTGTGTTATTTTGTACATATAATGGATGTTGGTATTATTGTGTACTTATAATTGATATTATTTATACACTTGATATACAACATTCAAGTGTATTGAGATAGCACAGACCAATACATTGTTGTAGGTAAAGGGCTTTAGTAGACTTTAGTTAGTGTGGGGACCCACATAGTGTATCAGAACACAAGAACCATTAATTTGTGGTACGAAAATAACTTAAGACACTTACGTAAAATACGGCTATATATTTTTAAAAATTTCATTTTCATCAAATTGAAAGTCAAATATAAATTATTATAGACATATATACGGTAAAATTTTAATACACGTCATAGAAGCCGTATAAAAACAAAGATGGATATAAAACCTTTGAGCTGGACACATGTATTATGTCTATACTTAGTCTATGCAGCGCAGAGATGGAGGTAGATTAAGAGACTTAGTAAAACTCACTATTTAGAAGATTTATAATGTACACTTTTGATAAAAATATCTTAACTGAAAGTAAATTTGAAAATTTCAGACGTTATAAAGTGATTGAGGTTTGGAATTAAGGTACAGATTTGAAACTATATATTTTATTGTGAGCAAGGATATACAACTGAACAAATTGTGCTTGGAGCGCTTGCGAAAATAGCAATTGAGCAATTGTATCTGTTGCATGATATCTTGCGGCATAGAGGATGTAACAATTGTATCACTTGTATCATATCTTGCGGCATAGAGAATATAACAACTGTATCATTTGTATCATATCTTGCGGCATAGAGCAAATAACAATTGTATCACTTGTATCATATCTTGCGGCATAGAGCAAATAACAATTGTATCACTTGCGGCATAGAGCAAATAACAATTGTATCACTTGTATCATATCTTGCGGCATAGAGCAAATAACAATTGTATCACTTGTATCAGTATCATATCTTGCGGCATAGAGCAAATAACTTTTGTATCCCTTGTATCATATCTTGTGACATAGAGCAAATAAACCTCAAGTTTTATGAAGAATATAGTAATATAAATCAGTCTGAAATTATTTCACATTATGTCTCTGGTTGGCATAACTATAAATTGATGTGTAATTTAATCAATGAAATTGTTAAAATTATTAATACGAGACCAATAGCTATATTGATATCAAACAAACTATATAAACTGTAATTTGATGAGCTCAGCGGCGATAAGAAGGCTTGAAGTATACTTTTTAAAGTGATTACAATAACATTCAAGTTATACTTCATACCAAGGTTAAATATTTAACCTTATCAATAGACAACAGGCTAACACAATAATTTTATGTTTATAACTACAGATATTTCTTTACTTAAATCATTGCAATTATTTATCTACACTACAATTAAGGTCGGCTGTGTATTTCTGTGTGTCGCTGTACATAAAGTCTTATTTAGTTTATTTATTTTTATGTTTAAAAAATGTTATTTATGTCAGTCAAATGAACAGAAGTTGTCCGCCCAATGAACTGCCGCCAAGCTAATGATCCAAACACAAGAGTCAAAGTAACAAATTCATCGTTTTAAGCAGAGCTAATAAAACAACTGAAATTAATCATTTTGAACTTTAGTTGACAAAATGGGGGAGCAACTGCAATCAGGCAGTGTTTTTATTTTAATTTTTTTTATTAGATTTATTTTTTATTTATTTTTTATTTTATTATTTATTTTATTTATTTTTTTTTTGCTGAGGAAAGTTCTTTGCCGAAACGTTCGCTGTTTTGTTACGTCCTGTCAGGTTAACCCGTACCGTGTTTACGTCTTTTCAATTTACTAAATTCTAGTTGAGTTGTGTCAAACACAAGACCAACGGTAAATAACGGTTGGTTTTTAAACGAACACTGTGATTATAAGAGTTGTATCTTTTCGGAAAAAAATCAAATGTCTGTGTTTATGTTGTAAGAACACAGTGTGCATGGTCCCGTGTCGAATATTTTATATAATATTTGCTTTGGGAACCAAAAGTTGACTTGTAAAAACAAAGGACTTTGTTGTTTACACGACCATAATGTTTGTTTCTAAGTTGTCGGCACGGAATAAATTTTGCTATTGGTGTTTCGAGTTTAGAAATAATGTTGGTGTTGTTAAGTTAAAACTAATGTTGGTGTTGTTAAGTTAGAACTAATGTTTGTGTTAAGTTAGAACTAATGTTGGTGTTGTTAAGCTAGAACTAATGTTGGTGTTGTTAAGTTAAAACTAATGTTGGTGTTGTTAAGTTAGAACTAATGTTTGTGTTAAGTTAGAACTAATGTTGGTGTTGTTAAGCTAGAACTAATGTTGGTGTTGTTAAGTTAGAGCTAATGTTGGTGTTGTTAAGTTAGAACTAATGTTGGTGTTGTTAAGTTAGAACTAATGTTGTTGATGTGGTTAAATGAGACATACTATTGGCGTCGATAAGTAACCATTGGATAGCGTGGATGACTCACCTACTATTCCCATCCATGGATAGAATGGTGCCGGCTGTTCGGGTGACGATGTCGCTGAACCGTTCGGCTGTTGCTGTGTCTGGTGGCTGTTTAAATCATCGCTACCCGCTTTAGGGCTCAGAGAGCAAGAACTGAGAGCATTGGGCTCCCCGGGGCTCCCGAAAGGGCTCTGTTGGCTCCGAGATGGGGATGGCGTGGAGATGTGGCTGTGTGTGTGGGAGGGCCACTCCAAGGTGGACCCGTAACTTCCGAGATAACCATTTTGGTGACGCTGCTGAGAGCTGGCGTTGGATCCGCTGCTGGCGTTACCATTTGAGGTGTTGCTGTTGGTTGTGGTGCTCGCCGCTGGGATGGTTGGGTGTTGGCTGTTGGCGTTTGTGTTGTTGGCTGTGTTGCTTGGTGTGGTGTTGAGGTTGCTGGTGCTGGACGAGAGGTGGTTGTGTGATGGTTGGTGTTGGGTGTGCTGCTGCTGCTGTTGTTGGTGGTGGTGCTGATGATGTGGATTGTGGTGGCTGCTGGATGCGAGCGAATGATGGTGCTGCGAGTGAGCGTTGACCAGCGGTGGTGTGTCCGAGCCGGCGAGACCGGGGTTGTTGTTGTTGACGCTGTGGCCCACCCCAAGGGCGTTTCCCGGGGCGCCGACAGTGCTTCCCGGGGCGCCGTGATGCAATCCGTGGTGGTGCGCATAGGGCGACGACGTCGAGTTCAGTTTGTTGTTGACGCTGTTGTTGTTGTTGTACTTGTCTTGTCCGAGCGCCGTGTGGTGTATGGAGGAGCTGTGAGAGTGAGCCGGTGTAATGGGGTACCCCGGTGTGACGGGATGGTCACTGGGTGACCCCAAGTTCCCGTGATGTCCACTAATGGGACTCACGCCGCTGTACGATGACGTATGCAAGATACTGGACGGCTTTTGGACATGGTAGGAGCTGTACGGCGACGCGCACGACTCGGACAGGCTGGACACACCTGAGGGGTGACCGTTGGACCCCCCTGCACACACAACACTGCCGTATCCACCAGAAGACGCTGTTTGATATCCACCAAGATGTTCGGAAAACCGAGACGAAAAAAGTCCATGACTGTAGTTACTAGCACTGGAGGAGCCATAACCGTTTGGTACATAATGGCTTTCGGGTGGGTATTGCGGCAAAAACGATGCCGCAAAGTAAGAATTCATTGCCCCTTGGATATATGATCGAAGCACTATCCTAACTTCATGACCCAAGGCCCGAGATGTGTGATTTGTGAGGGCCCTAACTCACTACCAGGCCGGAATAAATCACCCAGTGGAAGATGAGATGCTGCGGTGTCACCGGGCGACCAATGGCAGCCCTCGTTGTTCAGCTCGAGCCCCTGGCGTAGTCTCCCCTTGGCTCAGCCCACTTCTCGTCTCACTCTCGTCACAGTCGACTATCGACCAGACCAGACGCGGCCAAGGACCGGGATTCAACGTCTCTCCTCTGTTTCGTTTTTCAGCTCTTTTTTTTTCTCCCCTAGTGTTTGTTCACGAGTGTTGGTAGTAGTATTTTTTTTAAAACCTTTTTTTTTTTTTTAGTTGTAGGTTTTTGTGACGGTACATTTTGTGATGGTAGGCTGGTAGGTATTTATGATGATAGGTTTAGGTAGTAGCGGATATTTTTAAAGGGATCTACTTTCTACGCTTTCTGATACACCAACAGTAACGGGACTCCGGACTTGCTCGTATTTTGTTCAAATATGATACTATCATCTACAGTTTATTTAGGGATTTTAAAATAATTTTAAGTCTCTGTTTTAAAAATTTTATAGGTCTGAAGTATTGCGATAAAAACAGTATAGCTTCTACTGATGGGCATTCAAGTATTATTATTATGAACTACAAATTTAACATAGCCAAAGTTATATGTATTAATAAAGTTTTAGCACAACTTACACTTTCAGTTTTTCTCTTTACTGTTGCTATTCGTCTTATGTCAATTCACGTGATGTATAGTGTTTTTTTATAATATGAAATATTTATGTATATTTTCGTGTGACTTTGTCCAATATTTTTTTTGGCAACCTGAGACGTACAATGGTATTTTTACAAGGAAAATCATTAAGTAACTAAACATACTCCCGTATACCACCATACTCCCGTATACCACCATACTCCTGTATACCACCATACTCCTGTATACCACCATACTCCCGTATACCACCATACTCCTGTATACCACCATACTCCTGTATACCACCATACTCCTGAATACAACCCATACTCCCGTATAACACTATACTCACTTACACTACCATACTCCCTTATACCCCCATACTCCCGTATATCACCATACTCCCGTACATAACCATACTCCCGTATACCACCATACTCCTGTATACCACCATACTCCCGTATATCACCATACTCCCGTACATAACCATACTCCCGTATACCACCATACTCCCGTATACCACCATACTCCCGTATACCACCATATACTCGAATATGTCGCCATACTCCAGTATAGCACAGTACTTGAGGAATCAAATCATCATAAAGCAAGTGTAGTAACTCTGAACTGTTATCGTAGATTAAAGCTCATATGTTAGGACTTAATGGATGGAATTGGTGTCGTCAATGTATGTATGGGGCAATGGACATATTCAACATAGGGTTTGGGCAGAGTTCGGAATATTTTCTGCCAAAGGAACCATGGAATTTTTTCCCTTCTGAGTGAGTTTATGTAATTAGAGATATTCAATTATCCGTACAAAAATTCGCTCCGCGGTAATTCTAAGCTACTGTGCGGCCTCGTCAAAATTCTGCACCACCTAGCAGCTTAAAAGGAACATTGGTAAATGGGCAATTTTTTCATTGTGTATTTGGTTATGTAAGTATGTCATGTTGGCCATTCTGAGTATGGTCAATTAATAGTGGTAGTTCATTTTGGCATTGGTCAATTAATAGTGACATGTCATTTTGGCATTGGTCACTTAATAGTGGTATGACATTTTGGCATTGGCCAATTAATGTGACATGTCATTTTGGCATTGGTCAATTAATGGGGACATGTCATTTTGGCATTGGTCAATTAATGATGACATGTCAATTCTGGCATTGGTCAATTAGTTCTGACATGCCATTTTGGTAGTGGTCAATTAGTGGTGACATGTCATTTTGGCATTGGTTAGTTAATGGTGACATGTCATTTTGGCATTGGTCAATTAATGGTGACATGTCATTTTGGCATTGGTCAATTAATAGTGGTATGACATTTCGGCATTGGTCAATTAATGTGACATGTCATTTTATCATTGGTCAATTAGTGGTGACATGTCATTTTGGCATTGGCATTGGACAATTAATGGTGACATGTCATTGTGGTATTGGTCAATTAGTGGTGACATGCCATTTTGGCATTGGTCAATTAGTGGTGACATTTCATTTTGGCATTGGTTAGTTAATGATGACATGTCATTTTGGCATGGGTCAATTAATGGTACCATGTTATTTTGGCATTGGTCTATTTAGGGAAATATGTTATTTTAGCAGTGGTCAATTATGGTAATATGTCATTTCGGCATGGATTAATTCAGGGTAATATAGCGCTTTGGCATTTATCTAATAATGGTTATATGACATTTTGGCATTTGTCATTTAATGGTGATAAGACATTTTGGCGTTGGTCAATTAGTGGCCATATGCTTATGAGGTTCTTCATATTCAGTTCACTCATTATCTCACTTATATATCTCTCTTTTGCCTTCTAAATTATTAATGTTTAATTTTTATACCAAACCCCTATCTTTGTGGTGTATTTCTAAATTAAAATGGGATTTTGAAGCACCCGAGCCAAATTTTTAGTCAAATTAAATCAAAGTATTTGAACTTATAAGTTTTGATTTATTTTAGGGAATTAATTGATTAATTTAAATTAAATCGTTAACTTTTGAAAAATTACCGAATAATTAATCGATAATTTTGAATAAAGCTTAAAATAAGGTGCATGATGTCATTACACTGAAATTTTCAAGGAAAGTAAAAAAAAAATAGCCAATTTACATTATTTTGTTTTAAATATAAGTAGTTCAATATAATGTCAATGAATTTAAATTTTGTTATTTAAGTAAAAACAATGTTAACTTTTTTTTACATCATTTTCCTTATAAAAACAGCTTATTTTAAAGTTTACACTTTCAAATCGTTTTTTTTTTTTTAAATCGACTGTCGTATCGATGGTCACGAGTTCGAATCCACGTAAAGGCAAGGATTTGCTCCCGGGGCCTGAGGAGTCCCCGAGTCACCCAGCTCTGAATGGGTACCTAACTAGACAATAGTTAGGCGGCTGGGGTAATGCGTGGAACCCTTATAGCCGTGGCCTGTGACCGCTGCATCACTTGCCAACAGATCATCTCTCATGATCTGTGGACGCAATTATCTTCTGCATAGAAGGAGCGTCTGTATATCTAAGATAAGATAATACATGTGCTGTATAAAGACAAACTAAATATTGCAGTCACGTAATTACGATACATTCGAAGATCTGAAATTTAGATAAAATTTATTGTCATCCAAGATATATCGGTGGTAAAATTTTGAGATCTCTAGGATCATCAGAAATGATTTTATTTTACGTTGGAAAATTTGAAATTTTGCGGACAGACAAACAGACAGGAACGAAAGTAAGTTAATAAAAAAACTGGGTAAAAAGGGGCGTAATTCACAGTCTGTGAAGTGTTGTACACTGACTTTCCTCATACACGTTCATAGAAAACCTCATCAGAAATTCAGCTTCTGGCATACACAAACATTCATACAAACACACGCACATAAACATACATAAAAACATAATAAAAACACATAATGTTTCACATCTTTAGGATATGAGAAATGGGTCTGTGCCCCTTTAACCGTGTCCTTCTGGGGCTTGCATTGAGTCCATTCATTTCCATATTCACATGCCCCAATATCAGAATATAATATTTTACGAGGACCGTCCTGCCCTCCGGGCACCTAGCTAATGATTCTATTTGGTCGTGTGGACGTCTCTAGGGAGGCTAGGGGGATGCATGACCCCACCCCTCGAGTCCTGGCCAATCGCATTGCATTACTCGAAATTCCATGGCACGTGATTTCCTGCACTTAGTGGCGCCTCAGCCTGTTGTTATTAAATGTAATATAGGTCTTTGATGTAAGTCCCACATATGTCTTTGATGTAAGTCCCACATAGGTCTTTGATGTAAGTCCCACATAGGTCTTTGATGTAAGTCCGACATAGGTCTTTGATGTAAGTCCCGCATAGGTCTTTGATGTAAGTCCGACATAGGTCTTTGATGTAAGTCCCACATAGGTCTTTGATGTAAGTCCCACATAGGTCTTTGATGTAAGTCCCACATAGGTCTTTGATGTAAGTCCCACATAGGTCTTAGATGTAAGTTTAACATAGGTCTTACATTTAAGTTAAAAATAGGTCTTAGATGTAAGTCCCACATAGATCATAGGTCTTAGAGCCTTGTGACATTTCAATTAGACCTAAAATTCACAGACATGTGGTCTAGACCAAAAAGTCTTTGACCTTATTGACTGGTAAAATGTTATTTCATTTTGCGATTTTTGCTTACTTTTTCCTTCATATTTGTTCCGTGTAGGAAAGAAGCAAAAACTTGGAAACAAAACAAAAGCTGGGGTTGGGAGCAGATTGGGAGATTGATTTTAAAAGTTACAGAGGAAAGTAATCTATAATTAACAACAAGTATAAAATAAAAAGAACCCGTTAAAACAAATTTTTTGACTATAAATCCCTTATAATGTATATACATGAGACATAACTAAAAGTATTGATTCAGAATAATATTATAATACGCGCCGCGCGCAAGACCTCTGTGACATCGAGGGCTCCAGGGACCCGTGGAGGTAAACTATGGCAAACGGCTACATAAGCTACAAAGAGATAAACTAAAAATTCATTAATTTAATTACCGTACATTCGTTCGATATGAAGTTTTGATAGAATGCATTGTTAGGTGAAACATGTCTAAGTGCCAAATTTCAGCTAGATAGAATCACGGGATGTGGGGCATTGTCTACTTTCGCTTTCGCGCATGCGACCACGACAAGACGGTAAAGTAAACAGAAGGGATTTAAAAATAAATAAATAATAAAAAAACAAAACAAACAACAACAACAACAAAATAATTCGCCTTTTTTGGACTAACTGGATATCCATGTATGTCAGTCTAAATGGGGTCACACCGAATTTCTGTGTGAATAGAATTATTTAGTTTTCATTATTGTTGACTCATAATGACACAGGATATATGTCTGTCATATGATGACTCACAGGATGTATGTGTGTCATGGGATGATTGCTACATAATGGCTTTGGTGTGTCTTTCATTTCATTTTCTACATATATGAGTTTGAGGATTATATTGCATTAGTCGAGTCACGTGACTCTAATACTTAATTTATTCAAACTTTTAATTGTCAATTAAAAACATGTATATTCGTGTTTAAAACGACATGCTCACGTATTTCCATCCACATAAAGAAAGACGTTAGAATATAAAACATACTTTATTTTCGGAATTCTTACAATTCCTGGGAGGAAAATAATTGTTAATCAAAGCAACCAGGCGGAGAGAAAGCGAAAGAGAGACAGAGAGAGAGACAGACAGACGGGGATAGAAAGAGAACGAGAGAGAGAGACACGAAGAGAGAGAGAGAGACGGGGATAGAAAGAGAACGAGAGAGAGACAGTGACAAAGAGAGAGTGAAGCAGTTAGAGAGAGAGACGGAGAGAGAGACGAAGAGAGAGAGAGAGAGAGAACGAGAGAGAGAATGACGAAGAGAGCGGTAGAGAGAGAGAGACGGAGATAGCAGAGAGACATGGATAGAAAGAGAACGAGAGAGAGAGAGTGACGAAGAGAGCGGTAGAGAGAGAGACACACACACACAGATAGCAGAGAGACATGAATAGAAAGAGAACTAGAGAGTGAGAGTGACGTAGAGAGAGAGGCAGAAAAAGAGAGACATAGAGAGAGAGACGAACAGAGCCAAACCCAGTGGGTGAGCGAATTAAGTGACAGTTGTGGCATACACTGGGGTGACAGAGGAACATACGCCATCACTTACCGTGAGGATCACCTCTATCGGGGTGCCGCGAGGGGGGCCGACAGGGGTACCGGGCCATGAGTGGGCTGTGAAACTCAAGTAATATGTGAGCGAGAGAGTCGCCGCCTAGCAGATGACGGGAGATAGCACGGGAACCATTAATCCTGGGTTAGGCATGCTCGTGAAATACATCCCTGAACTAGAGGGGAGACAATGCTTGACTCGCTTCAATTAGGCGCCTCGCCCGTTGCTCGTAAGGGATGATATTAAATGAGCTCAAAATGGTTGCGTGTGTCACTTTGTTAAGTGATTCTATGAGACACTACCTGAGTTTAACAACCTGGGTTTCTTTGACCCTTACAAGTTGTTAAACCATCAAACTTTACACTAACCGAGTGTAAATTGTTGGTCTTCTTTGACTTAAGCACGTGTTGATCTGTAATACGCCTTGTCTTTTAAAGAAACAGATTTTTTAAAATGTTATCTTCAAAGATAAACAAGAATCACAGCCTTGAAAATGTTTTAATTTAAAGCCATATTTAAATTAATCAGATAATAGGTTTAAAAACAACAAAACAATCCACAATTATTTATTTTTCAAAAAGAATTTACTCGAAATAGCTTTCAAAATCTAAAATTTGGACTTCTTTTATTATTATATTATATAATAATAATACTTATAATAATATGACATTTTATATAGCGCAGCACCCCATCTAGACCCCTCAGCCGCCGCCGCGCGCCGAATACGCCGCAAATTTTTCGTCCGCCGAAAATCCGCCGGAAAACATGCGGCGCGCTGCATTAGCCGCCGAATTTTGTGAGCCGTAAATCCGCCGAAAAATGAACGAGCCGCCGAAACGCAATGTTTTTGTTTTCTTAATTTTTTTTACGTTCCGTTTTAAGATCGATTGTAATTGATTGTATTGTTAGAATAACCATCGCCGGAAGTGTGACGAAAATAAGTTATTTGTAAAGTTTGTTTAAACCTAAATAATATAATTACTGATACAGTTATCTTTTTTATTAAAATCTTAATTTATAAAATACTAATTAAAATAAATACAAATTACTTAATTTATTAATTTACATTATCATTAAGGTTTGTCGTAATTTAAAATAGGCGACTTATTTTTACTCAATTATTAATTATGGCTCAACGATCTTCTACCTTTATTATATTAGCAGAAAGGTAAGCCTATACAACTATATAAACTATATACTATAATAATATAAGCTGTATTAATTGTTTTAATTAACTAGATAAATACTAGTTTAGTCAATAACTGATGATTTTTAAGGGTGATCCTGAAGCTTTAGGACGTAAATGTTTTCGCTGCGAATTTTATTATTTTTCGTGAGAACTTTCAATTTTAATTTATTAAATGCATTTATATATGTCATATTTTAGTTATTATAGCGCTAACTTTTAAGGCTCTAAGGCTTTTCAATTTATAAGGCTTTTTCGGCCCTTGGCGCTACATTATCGGATACATCATTTTTGTCTATCTAGTACCCAGATTTTATTTACCTGGAACAACTCATACTAAAATAAATTTAATGACTGAAGATGTTTTTAAAAAAGTTTCATTTATCCATTTAAGATTCTAAAAAGATCAATAAATATTTTAATGAAAATTTAATTTTTTATTTCCTTACTAGATGTTTGTTTCTTTTTTGCTTGTTTGTAAGTGATAAATTTTCATTTAACCTCTTGATGTGACAACCCAGCAAGTAGGGTGCTAGATAAACAAAATTGATGTAACATACTCCACTCTGATTATGTAGCATCAAAGGCCGAAAACTAAAGTGGCTGATAATAAACAGCAAACAATCAAGCCTAACAGCTGATAAACTACATCACGTTTGTTTTATCCATGACAATTATAAAATGATTTTCTAATTCATAACGGGCGAGAGTGACAGAAACTGATTGAGTGGAATGCATTCATGATTCATGCACAATTTTAGTAGTAAAGCAAATAAAACTTTTTTTTAATTGTTAAAAATAATAAAACTTTCTGAAATATTGTAAAAGTGTTTTATTGCTGAAGATTTATTTCTTCATTATTGGCCGGGCTTCAGCCAAATTTCAGCTGAATATTTCGTAATCAGACAAAAATCAGCCGCAAATGTCAATGTACGGAGAAATCCGGCTAATCCCGATATCAGCCGAAAAATTATGTCAGCCAGCCGAAATGTTAAAATCCGGCTAATCCGGATATCAGCCGAAAAATTATGTCAGCCAGCCGAAATTTAAAAAAAAATTCGGCTGGCAGGTCTAACCCCATCAAGCAACGCGAGGTTCACAGCGTTAAACAATAATTTTAAAAAACTTTATTGTTTTAAGTGATTTAAAAATAAATTTAACAAACTGACAAGTTCAGCACTAAGATAAAAATAAAAACTCGAATAAGTATTTAAACGCAATTTCCAACAAAGAAGTTCCGCTTATTTATTCTAGGGAAATCATTCTAGATTACATTAAAAGTCATTTCAAGTCAGTAAACAAAATATAACGTCATATCCCCTCACGCTACATCACACCAAGAATGTGTCAATAAAATGCGTACCACGCAACAATCTAACAAAGTATCCACGAAGCGGGAAAACCTCATTAACCATCAATTGTAGATGAAATTAAAAGTAATTTCAAATAAATAATTATGAAAGTAAACAAAACAATTGCTGTCTACAAATTGCGGTGAACATTACGGGATTCGAACGAAAAGTGATTTTCAAAAATTCCTTCTCCAAAATTTTTCTAAATAAAATTAACAATTGTTCTTCATTTGTTTCAACTCGATAGATGTTATGGTTGGCGACAAAATGACAATATACTTATATTTTTGGGTTTTTTGTATTTTCCAGGAAATCCAGTAAATTTTTTCGGTATTTTTTTTTTTTGGCCATGGCACATCCTTGGGACCTCCTTTATGTTAGAAAAAGACCCAAGCTCTCTATCTGGTATGGTTCAGGAAGCTCTACAGAAATTTCAAATGTATAAACGCTCTTCCCAAGGGAAATTGCGTTAACAAGCTGGTCAACTTTGCCATATTTGGTAAACATTCAATCAATAAAACGTTTCCTTTTTTATGGTCAGCTTTAACATGCAAGTAATTAAGAGTGACCATTGGGTTAAAGCGATACAGGTGTTTCCAGTAAGTTTGGTTGTTCATTAACAGTGGTGGCTAATTTGGTCGATGTGGACTATATTGTCTCCCACAATATCCTAACATGGAACCTAGTTCATCCATTGATGATATTATTGCCCCAACGTAAATGTTCATGGGTATGGTTCAAGTGTTCAAGTTTACTGGTAATAACAACTTAATCTGAATGAAAACATACTATCACAATTCTTTCCTAAGATGCTACTTAAAGTATGTCTGCACGACTATTGTGATAGGTCTGTGCGTCTGACGGAAACAGGTTAAAATTATCCGGAGTTGACTTTTCTTTTAAATTAGGTGTTGCAAAAGAGGATCTCTATTTAAAAAATAATATATAAAAAATAACCCCGGTAATCTAAATTCAAGTTATGGTCAGCCTCTATTTTATGTGTGTCACAGCCATTCAATGACATTGAATTCAAAATATTTATGAAATTTCCATCTTGTATTATTTGGGGCTGTTCAAAGTATTAGATATTTGAGAGCCCCTGGGTTAGCTGGTGCTTATGCTAATGCCAGAGAGTATAGTAAGATAAAATGTTGCTATGGTAGATATTTGAGAACCGCTGGCCTAGCTGGTGCTAGAGAGTAGAGTCAGATAAAAGGTTGCTATTATGGGGTACCCATGTCCTACTGGAGTGGTAGATATTTGAGAACCACTGGCCTAGCTGGTGCTAGGGAGTAAAGTCAGATAAAAGGTTTCTATTATGGGGTACCCATGTCCTACTGGAGTTGTAGATATTTGAGAATCGCTGGCCTACTTGGAGCTAGAGAGTAGACTCAGATAAAAGGTTCCTGTGATGGGGTACCCATGTCCTACTGGAGTGGTAGATATTTGAGAACCACTGGCCTAGCTGGCGCTAGGGAGTAGACTCAGATAAAAGGTTGCTGTGATGGGGTACCCATGTCATACTGAAGTGGTATATATTTGAGAACCGCTGGCCTAGCTGGTGCTGGTCAGATAAAAGGGTGATGTAATACATTTCCTACTGGAGTGGTAGATATTTGAGAACCGCTGGCCTCGCTGGAGCTAGAGAGTAGACTCAGATAAAAGAACGCTTTGATGGGGGGTACCCATGTCCTAATGGAGTGTTAGATATTTGAGAACCACTGGCCTAGCTGGTGCTAGGGAGTAGACTCAGATAAAAGGTTGCTGTGATGGGGTACCCATGTCCTACTGGAGTGGTAGATATTTGAGAACCACTGGCCTCGCTGGTGCTAGGGAGTAGACTCAGATAAAAGGTCGTTGTGACGGCCTCCCCATGTCAGACTGGAGTGGTCGCACTTGGTACTATCTCCCCTAGCCATGGGTTGTGTGTGTGTGTGTGTGCCGCGAGTGAGTCCAGTGCTACGTCTCCACCGAGGACCTGGGAGTGCTCCGACATTAAGTCAGTCTGACCTACTTTACTTCAAAGAGAGCCATGGTCACTTTCCATAGCAACCGGTCGGTAGGAATATCCAGGAACGGCATAGGGGTTGTTTTAATTCAACTATTCATTGATGTCGGTAAAGATGTTGCTGACAAATTATTGTTAACTGTCCTTTAGATAGCTCGTATTTTTTAGAAGATTGATTCATACCTTTATAGGATTTAACAAATTTGTTTTTCAGTTGTTTGTTTTACAAAATAGGACTAAAGATCCGTATTTTTTTTTAAAAAAAAAAGCAATTAAGTTTGCTGAATAAAATTTAAACCATTAAATTTTTAAGCAGACAACTTTAAAAAATATCAAATTGAAAAACACAAATGTAGCTTTTAAATTAACATTCTAGTTCTATGTAAAAATGTAGTAATTATTTGAGATATATTACATAATATCATAAGCAATCACATGCAATCATATACAATCACATACAATCATATACAATCACATGCAATCATATACAATCACATACAATCATATACAATCACATGCAATCATATACAATCACCTACAATCAAATACAATCACATACAATCATATACAATCACATACAATCATATACAATCACATACAATCATATACAATCACATACAATCATATACAATCATATACATTCATATACAATCACACACAATCATATACAATCACACACAATCATATATAATCACATACATTCATATACAATCACATACAATCATATACAATCACATACAATCATAACAATTACATACAATCATATTATAAGTGATTACAGTCACTTACAAACATAAATCATTACCTTAGGCCTGTTGGAATCTGTTTAATAAGAAATTTGATAAAATAATTACACAAGGTCAACATTAAACAACTATTGCACAAGGTCCGCCTGACACAACTATAGCACAAGGTCCACCTGACACAACTATTGCACAAGGTCCGCCTGACACAACTATTGCACAAGGTCCACCTGACACAACTATTGCACAAAGTCAACATTAAACAACTATTGCACAAGGTCCGCCTGACACAACTATAGCACAAGGTCCACCTGACACAACTATTGCACAAGGTCCGACTGACACAACTATAGCACAAGGTCCACCTGACACAACTATTGCACAAGGTCCGCCTGACACAACTATAGCAAAAGGTCCACCTGACACAACTATAGCACAAGGTTAACATGACACAACTATTGCACAAGGTCCACCTGACACAACTATAGCACAAGGTCCACCTGACACAACTATTGCACAAGGTCCGCCTGACACATCTATTGCACAAGGTCCACCTGACACAACTATTGCACAAGGTCCACCTGATACAACTATTGCACAAGGTCCGCCTGACACAACTATAGCACAAGGTGCACCTGACACAACTATTGCACAAGGTCCTCCTGACACAACTATAGCACAAGGTCCGCCTGACACGACTATAGCACAAGGTCCGCCTGACACATCTATTGCACAAAGTCCGCCTGAAACAACTATTGCACAAGGTCCGCCTGACACAACTTTAGCACAAGGTCCACCTGACACATCTATATCACAAGGTTCGCCTGACACAACTATAGCACAAGGTCCACCTGACACAACTATTGCACAAAGTCCACCTGACACAACTATTGCACAAGGTCCGCCTGACACGACTATTGCACAAGGTCCGCCTGACACAACTATTGCACAAGGTCAACCTGACACAACTATTGCACAAGGTCCCCCTGACACATGCAACTATTGCACAAGGTCCACCTGACACACAGTTTCCAACCCAATATTATCTGTTTACGAGAAAATTCCCTCGACCTTCCGATCATCTCGTTGTGAATGTGACGTCACACACTGACCCCCAGAATCGAGTTGTGGTTTACAATGTACGTCACACGCTCGGTTCTCCAGGGTAAATAAGTGACACACAAGTGACTGGAAATGTTGACCAAGTGTAAATAAGTGACACACAAGTGACTGTACCATGTTATCCAAGGGTAAATAAATGACACAAGTGACTGGACCGTGTTGACCAAGGGTAAATAAGTGACACAAGTGACTGGACCGTGTTGACCAAGGGTAAATAAGTGACACAAGTGACTGGACCATGTTGACCAAGGGTAAACAAGTGACACAAGTGACTGGACCATATTATCCAAGGTTAAATAAGTGACACAAGTGACTGGACCATGTTGACCAAGGGTAAATAAGTGACACAAGTGATTGTACCATGTTGACCAAGGGTAAATAAGTGACACAAGTGACTGGACCATGTTGACCAAGGGTAAATAAGTGACACAAGTGACTGGACCATGTTGACCAAGGGTAAATAAGTGACACAAGTGACTGGACCATGTTGACCAAGGGTAAATAAGTGACACAAGTGACTGGACCATGTTGACCAAGGGTAAATAAGTGACACAAGTGACTGGACCATGTTGACCAAGGGTAAATAAGTGACACAAGTGACTGGACCATGTTGACCAAGGGTAAATAAGTGACACAAGTGACTGGACCATGTTGACCAAGGGTAAATAAGTGACACAAGTGACTGGACCATGTTGACCAAGGGTAAATAAGTGACACAAGTGTCTGGACCATGTTGACCAAGGGTAAATAATTGACACAAGTGACTGTACCATGTTATCCCAGGGTAAATAAGTGACACAAGTGACTGGACCATGTTGACCAAGGGTAAATAAGTGACACAAGTGATTGTACCATGTTGACCAAGGGTAAATAAGTGACACAAGTGACTGGACCATGTTGACCAAGGGTAAATAAGTGACACAAGTGACTGGACCATGTTGACCAAGGGTAAATAAGTGACACACAAGTGACTGGACCATGTTGACCAAGGGAAAATAAGTGACACAAGGGACTTGACTTCGTTAGATTATCTTACTAGATTGTAGCGTATCATGATTGTCATGATTATCATCATCTATTACATGTCGATTACCTGAATAAACTGTTGTATTACAAAATGATAATAATAATAGACTGATAATAGTTTTTTTTTAATGATAATGATACACTTATTTTTTGTCTTCCATTAAGTTGTATTTTTTCCATCTCTAGAAGTTAACTTATCTGCTTCACTGTTGTATTATCTGCTCCACTGTTGTATTATCTGCTCCACTGTTGTGTTATCTGCTCACTGTTGTGTTATCTGCTCCACTGTTGTGTTATCTGCTCCACTGTTGTGTTATCTGCTCCACTGTTGTGTTATCTGCTCCACTGTTGTATTATCTGCTCCACTGTTGTGTTATCTGCTCCACTATTGTGTTATCTGCTCCACTGTTGTGTTATCTGCTCTACTGTTGTATTATCTGCTCCACTATTGTGTTATCTGCTCCACTGTTGTGTTATCTGCTCCACTGTTGTATTATCTGCTCCACTGTTGTGCTTTGAACACGTTTGATCAAGAAGATTTGGATGTGTCGCTGACACTCATGTTTTGTTCTGTCTTGCTTACATGCACCTCATTTATTTCCACTTTGGTCAGACATCACGGGAGATGTCTTCTTTCCACTTTGGTCAGATATCACGGGAGATGTCTTCTGTCCACTTTGGTCAGACATCACGGGAGATGTCTTCTGTCCACTTTGGTCAGACATCACGGGAGATGTCTTCTATCCACTTTGGTCAGACATCACGGGAGATGTCTTCTGTCCACTTTGGTCAGACATCACGGGAGATGTCTTCTATCCACTTTCGTCGGACAGCAAGTAGAATGCCTTCTTTCCACATTTTTATTACCACCAAGAACCTAGTCCACACCATGATCTCTTGTTTGTTTCAAAAGTTGTTATGGCATATGTCTCGAGCCCCAAGCACTGCCTGACATTGTCATCTTCGACACCTCACACCACGAGCATGGCATCGCTGCAATGCCTGCAATGCCGAGATCACGAGTTCCATCACTGAGCTATTCGAGGCGAAGACGAGTCGCTCTCTGTCTAGTTCTCCTGGTGTTGTCATCGGTTGCTGGCCATTGAAGTACAGGATTTTTTTGTTCCTTTTTTTTAAATTTCTTTTTCATCGCGATTACAGTTGCCGAGACCCGTAGCTCTTCCAAAACTTTCAGCTGTTTCTTCACCGGCCGATTCCATGATAGTTCTGTGAACTTTAGTGAGTGAAATCAACAAAGATGAGAAAACAGCATTGAAAAACATCAACATTGACCTAACCAACATCAAAATTGACCTAACCAACATCAAAATTGACCTAACCAACCAAAAAAAATTGACCGAACCATGTTGATGTCATGTGCTTTGTCAAGTGTCTTTTTCATGTGTTTTATGACCTGTGTTATGGGATGTATCGATCTCATGTTTTTATGTCATATTTTTATCGTCGTGAGTTTATTTCATGTGATTGTGACCTGTGATATGGCATGTACCGATGTCATGTTTTTATGTCATATTTTTATCGTCGTTTAGTTTATTTCATGTGTCTATGCCAGTGTCAGTTTTTATGTCATGTGCTATAATGCATGTAATATAAGCGGCAATCGAAAAAACCAAACATCCGACATCTCGTCATAAATACAGTGTATTTCATGTTAGCAGACGTTAATGCAGAGTTTTACAGCCGAGAGAAGTTGGTCTTTAGTTTGAGAACATTGTTATAGTTTGTGAACATTATTATAGTTTGTGAACATTATTATAGTTTGTGAACATTATTATAGTTTGTGAACATTATTATAGTTTGTGAACATTTTTATAGTTTGTGAAAATTATTATTGTTTGTGAACATTATTATAGTTTGTGAACATTATTATAGTTCGTGAACATTTTTATACTTTGTGGACATTGTTATAGTTTGTGAACATTATTATAGTTTGTGAACATTATTATAGTTTGTGAACATTATTATAGTGTGGACATTGTTATAGTTTGTGAACATTATTATAGTTCTGATGATCAAGAGGTCAATTCATTCTGTTCTCTTGTATAAGAACGAAATCCTAGTCTAAACTAATTCTATCCGATGGACTAACACATGAATGCAACCCCTGCACATGTCACTGTATAATCTCATCCTATATTATACATTAGTACATCTTACTATAGTTATATACACTTATGATTACCGTATCTACTCGTCCTATAGTCCGTTCGTTCATTAGCCGACCCCACTCATTTGGAAGAGAATAAAATAAAAAGTGTGTAACCCGCTCGTAAGCCGACCCTAACAAATAATAGGACAGCGTGAACAAAATGGTACACATTAAAAAAATATTAAAACTACAAGCGAAATTGGTCATTCTGATTGGTTACTTTTGTTTAGATAGAAGAACAAAGAGATTTGTATAACAGAGAAGAAGGATGTCTTTTTGAGCATTCGCTAGAGGGCTTTTTAATGATGATCAACATTAATCTACAATAACAACACCGATATTTGTTGTATATGCAGAAATCACCAATGACCCGCTCGAAACCCGCCCGCCCAACATTTTCACATAGATTTTGTCAAAAAAAAAAATAAAAAAAATAAAAAAAAATAAAAAAAAATAAAGTCGGCTTTAGAACGAGTATTCTCTCAGTAATCTCTCAGTACCATACAACACTAATACTCTAATCGACCAAAACCTTTTATAAACAATCTATTTCTTTAATCAGATTTAGTTCAATAAATTCTCATCTAACCAAAACGATGTATTTAAACAACTGCCAACAATAGCTTTACTGGTTTTTTTCTGCAATGAAATTTGTGCGCGTTTGTTTGGACTTTCTTTATAAGTATTAAAGCCTCTCGTAAAGGGAAAAAAAATCCGGTGGGCTACATTCCCGCCGCCACGCAAGACCTGGGGAAAAGTTTACCACTGCAATTTGTCACCCGGGCCACAACAACAAAAACACAAACAAGAAACTGGTTCTCTTTGATGCAATCATAGAAACTATTTTCTTTAGACATTCATCTTTCCCCCCTCGGCCCGACTTCAAAAGGCTCGTGCACGATTGACTGACACGAGGGGTAGCTGCGAGGAATTCATCCGTCACGCTGAGAGAGCGAGGGTGCCGATACAAGCATGAAAACACCTCCCTGTGCATCCATCCTGGAACTTAAAAAAAAAAAAAATAACAGAGAAGCCAGCAATGCTGTATACTCTGATGGTGATTCTGGCGTGTTTTGTTGTATTCTTCCCCCCTCCCCCATATTATTTTTTCTTTCTCTTTTTTGTTGAAATACCAGGTTGGAACGCTATTTTTGTGTGTGTTTAAGACCTAATTTTTTCCAAATAATTTCATCAATGTTAGTGAAAACAAAGGAAACAATAAACATGGCCAGAACACAAAGATTAACAAAAGTGTGGAAAGGTCGATAGCTATGTATAGTAAATTAATTGGCCTTCATTTGTTTGAAGCGTTATTTATAGAACAGGGTCAAGGTCCCCATTTTTTATGGTTGACATGACTTGAGGAAAATATTCACGCATATGATTCCTAACCAAGGTTTTGATTGACACACCATGACACGCCATGACACACTTGTTGCAGACACTGGCGCTAAAAAAGACACTGACGACCGGTTCCCTGATAACTCGTGAATGTTCCACTGACCACCCGTACACATTACACTGACCACCAAGACATGTTCCACTGACCACCCGTACACATTACACTGACCACCAAGACATGTTCCACTGACCACCCGTACACATTATCGATCTCATGTTTTTATGTCATATTTTTATCGTCGTGAGTTTATTTCATGTGATTGTGACCTNCATGTTCCACTGACCACCCGTACACATTACACTGACCACCAAGACATGTTCCACTGACCACCCGTACACATTACACTGACCACCAAGACATGTTCCACTGACCACCCGTACACATTACACTGACCACCAAGACATGTTCCACTGACCACCCGTACACATTACACTGACCACCAAGACATGTTCCACTGACCACCCGTACACATTACACTGACCACCAAGACATGTTCCACTGACCACCCGTACACATTACACTGACCACCAAGACATGTTCCACTGACCACCCGTACACATTACACTGACCACCAAGACATGTTCCACTGACCACCCGTACACATTACACTGACCACCAAGACATGTTCCACTGACCACCCGTACACATTACACTGACCACCAAGACATGTTCCACTGACCACCCGTATATGTTCTACTGACCAACACACATCAACCCCCATCCTGCTGTTGAAATAGATAAGAACACAAATCCTAAATCTAAGTGATACATTTTGATGATTGAAAGCCCATGATGCGAGTTTTATTCTCACTTGTCTTACATTGTTACAGACGCTTCTTTTATACTGAAGATTATTGCGTCCTAGCTTCTGTTGGCTAGTAACGCAGCACTCACAGGCAATACCAGTCTGTTGGCTAGTGACGCAGTACTCAAAGGCCATGTCGGTCTGCTGGCTAGTTACGCAGCACTCACAGACCATGCCAGTCTGTTGGCTATGACGCAGCACTCAAAGGCCATGTCGGTCTGTTGGCTAGTGACGCAGCACTCACAGGCAATGCCAGTCTATTGGCTAGTGACGCAGCACTCACAGGCCACGGATATGAGGGACCACATTATTCCCAGCCGCCTTTGTTTCCCTTATAACTAGTGTCAGGTAACAATTCAGAGCTATTTGGACTCAGGGACACTCTTAGCCCGGGATCAATTCAAAGTTGTCATTGAGATTCGAACTCATGACCCTCGGTACGCCAGGCGAGAGCGCTTGCCGCTTGACCACCGTATTTTGTAACGGGGCATCACTTCAAAATCAGTTCAGCTTTGTCCTCTATTTCTAAAAGCCTTACACTTAGCCGCAATGTTAAGAAAACCGTAAAAAAATTTCTGGTTCAGCTACCACTGTAAAAGATTTTCTCCGGGTGTTACAGAAATGAGATGTTAAATTTATTAGCGTTATGTTTTTAAAAAAAATAATAATAAAAATCACAATTGAAAAACCAAGAGAATAAATAAATATCTTTAACTTTAATTAGTCTGCTTAAAACGTCCATAAACAACAGGCGTTAGAGCGGTGGTTGACACGGCGCTGAAACTCAAAACTCGGCCTTTGCCGTGAGGACGATCGTAAAACCTGGCAATTGACAGATGTCTGATTACGTGGCTGCTACCCAGAGTTCTGGGGGTAGGGGGGGAGATGGAGGTAGGTTGCAAAAATGAGGGGAGGGAGCGAGACGGTAGAAGGAAGCGTAGCTGAGGGAGGTATGGGTACTGTGGAGATAAGGCTTAGGTGAGGAATAGCTGAGGGAGGCAAGGGAGGTATGGGTACTGTGGAGATAGGTGAGGAGTAGCTGAGGGAGGTATGGGTACTGTGGAGATAGGTGAGGAATAGGTCGATTCGGGACATATGTGCAAGACATAACAGTTTTAGGGGACAGGACAGTTGTAGGGAAAGGACAGTTGTAGGGGACAGGACAGTTGTATAAGACAGGACAGTTGTATAAGACAGGACAGTTGTAGGGGACAGAACAGTTGTAGGGGTCAGGACAGTTGTATAAGACAGGACAGTTGTATAAGACAGGACAGTTGTATAAGACAGGACAGTTGTATAAGACAGGACAGTTGTATAAGACAGGATAGCTGAAGGGGACAGGACAGTTTTATAAGACATGACAGTTGTATAAGACAGGACAGTTGTATAAGACAGGACCGTTTCATAAGACTGGACAGTTGAAGGGGAAGGACAGTTGTACAAGACTAGTATATCTCTTAAGACAGCACAAGGTTGAACCAATGAAATAGACAAGTGCCGCAGGCGAGGCAGCGCACTCAGAAATATACAAGTACAAGCAAAGTCAACTGTCTTGAAAGATACGTTCTAAACTCAGGGTAACACTTGCTGGGACACGACAATTCAGCTTACTCATGTTTACAAGGAATGATGGGTAGGCAATCAGTAATGTTAGTAGGATCAAAGGAATGAGAACTGTCAATATGATGCAAGGTATGAGAACTGTCAATGGGATGAAAGGTATCAGAAGTGTCCATAGGATGAAAGGTATCAGAAGTGTCCATAGGATGAAATGTATCAGAAGTGTCCATAGGATGAAAGGTATCAGAAGTGTCCATAGGATGAAAGGTATCAGAAGTGTACATAGGATGAAAGGTATCAGAAGTGTACATAGGATGAAAGGTATCAGAACTGTCAATAGGATTAAAGGTATCAGAACTGTCAATAGGGTTAATTGTATCAGAACTGTCCATAGGATGAAAGGTATCAGAACTGTCAATGGGATGAAAGTTATCAGAACTGTCAATGGGATTAAAGGTATCAGAACTGTCAATAGGGTTAATTGTATCAGAACTGTCAATAGGGTAAAAAGTTATCAGAACTGTCAATAGGATTAAATGTATCAGAACTGTCAATAGGATGAAAGTTATCAGAACTGTCAATGGGATTAAAGGTATCAGAACTGTGAATAGGGTTAAAGGTATCAGAACTGTCAATAGGGTTAATTGTATCAGAACTGTCAATAGGGTACAAGATATCAGAACTGTCAATAGGATGAACGGTATCAGAACTGTCAATAGGATGAAAGCTATCAGAACGTTTCTCTCACTTATTCCAATACCTACCTGTTTCTAGTACACATTTTAACTTCTTTCTCTACTATAAACCAAATGTTCTCTGATATCTTTCACTGCTAAATAAATCTACAGATGTATTTCTTATACATTGAAATATTTCTTACTCTTTTTTTTTCTAAAGTTTTTTAAATACATATTTCAATATCTTTATCAAAGCGTCACACATTTCCAAAAATCTTTCTCTGCTTTATTGCTTAGTTTCACTTACATAATCGAATAATCTTTATGTTCTACGCAAGTATTGTTTCTTTTCCATAATCGAATATTTAGTTCCTATGTTACCAACATTTTCTTACCGAATTAAATCCCCCCCCCCCATTTTCCTTAAATTCCGGTGCTTAAGTTTCGAGTATGTATAGAAAGCACAAAGAAATTTATATTCACCTGTTGGACGAGGAAATCACTCGGTTTACTATTTCCCCCTGGTGTGTGTGCATAAAACAATTAGCCAACGAATCTTCAAATAGCCAATCCCCAAGTACAGAATTAACCTTTAAACACATGTGAGAGAGTGATGTTTAAGACATGGCCCAGTCTGACCCCAGACATTAAGACAATGACAACAATTTCATTGTCAACAATAGCAAAGTTAAATCCAATGTCCCCTCTCAATTTCATTATTCTGTGGGGGGGGGGGAAGTAGCACTGCATCCATCTTTTGTGCAACATTTTTCATCACAGAAACACAGATTTTATATCATGCGTATAAAAATGTGCGTGGTAATTGTTAACTGCTGTGCGGCGTTGGTCATCCACGCAATGGCGCAGCTTAAATAAAACGTTGGTCTAATTTTACTTGCGTGTGTATTGACTTTGATCAAATTAGGTAGAGTGTAAGGACAAAATTAGAAGACGTTTTGCAAATCTATGTTCCAAATATTTAAAACACAAAACACAGACCTCAATAATTGTTTAAGATGGTGGCTCTGTTGAAAATTCTGGGACTATTGCAAATAGAGAAATTCTTCTGCTTCTTTTAGTCACTGGCCCTGATCAATACTATTGATCGTTATTGCTTCTGTACAAATTTGGGGTTTTGAATATACGTTTGTGAAGATGAAGTTTGCAGGACTGGTCATCTGGGTTATTAGTGGCTGGAGGTTCAAGAACAGTGGGGTTGGGGAGGGGGCAATAATCACACATGTGTCAATTGACGTCTCAACTAATCTTAGTTTCTATGTTTAGTGCATGATTTAGTGTCGGTAGCTAAGTGTTTTTAACCCTGAAAACTATATTTTTACCTTTGAAATTAATGTGTTTACCCTTGAAAGGGGTGTGTTCACTTTTCATATCCTCTTGATATCAATGCGTTTATTATCAACATCAATGTGTTAATGTCCTGCGTTAAAAAGAACAATAAACATTTCACATGATATTAACTTATCCATATCATTTTGGTGTTATCCATTTGTATTACAAAAAGAACAATATATTGTCAACTTGTCCCAAAACATCTACCCATTTTTAACATATCCAACCGACTAATCCTTAAATATTATGTATAGAGAAACAACCAGGGGCGTCACTAGGATTGGTGTCACCCAGTGCGGATGCTTATAGTGTCATCCCCCTCCACACCCACTCCCTAGACCTACTCTGAGTCTGCTAGTGCCAAATAACGAAAGCATACAGATTTTTATATTTTGATATCACACTTGTAGCGGTGTTACCCGGTGCATGCCACACCTCTTGCATCCCCCCCATAGTGATGCCTCTGGTAGCAACTTATCCTTAAATATTACTAAGTTCTTCATGTATTTCACATAGATAGTAAATTGAAAAGAGATAACCGTAAATGATACTGAGCTATTCTGGAATATCGCAGTGTATCAATTTATATCCTTCAAGTTATCCATGTATAATAGTTATCCATAATAATCACCGCCTTTTTTTCCCCTTTTTTTTTTGTTTTTTGTTTTTGTTTTTTGTTGTGAATACGAGCCAGCTAATCAACACGGTTCTAAGTTAATGAGAGAATTAATTAAGTCGGACGGCCCCGGTCCTAACCCATAGGTGGATGAAGGGGATTAATTCATGGGGGTGTATTCCGAGAACCTGACACCGGTGCCGTGGAGGTATCATTAGGGGCTGGCATCCCGTGTTGACACGGGCCTAACCTCAGATGCTCCCTGTCCCAGGGGTCACCATGGAGACGGGCCGAGTTCCGCGAGAGAGAATTCCCCACCATTAAGCTTACGATAAATTAAAGCCGCGGCTAACAGGGACCACGACTCGATATCATTACCTATACTACGTTATCGGTCCTGTCTGTGCTCCCGTAGCGGCCTTACCCAGGGATTCTAAATCCGGGACAGACTACAATGGGAATCCTTGGACTTTAGAAACCAACGATTTTAATTGTGAAACAAAATATGACCACCGCCCGATGTGGATCGTGGAGGGCATATTTGAGAACCCGAAAAAAAATTGTATTTCATGTGTGACGTAGTCTCATTATGATAATTGTAAAATATAAAATACATAGAATAAATAGAAATTTAATGGGGTATGCCTGGGAAAAAAAAACCGCAAGAAAAAAAAATATCGCGGCGAAAAATTCCTCAAAAACGAAAATAATAATAAAAATATAATAATAGGAAATATATAATTCGTAAATTTAATTTTTTTAAATGAAGAAAATGGTGTTAATCTTATCTGCAGTGTCTACCCCAAACAGATGTCAACTAGAAAGAGAGGGACAAGAATAGGACGGAGAGTATACTATTGATATAAATAAATAAATAAATATATATATCACATACAGAGCAGGAGCCGAGTGATATAGACGTTTATAAAACTGATGTTCTGATGTTTGTCGGACGTCGTGATGTTTGTTGGACGTCGTGATGTTTGCTGGACGTCGTTTGGTTCGGATTGGGTAATTGTTTTAGCTAGACTTGGGTGCATGTAAGCAGAGGGTTCTGTTGAAGTTTGATGGTTCTTTTTTTTTGTGGCAATGTCCTGATGGTGTTGGGACTTAATGATTGTGCTGGTATGTTATGATGGTATGGGGAATGCCATGATATTGCTGGCTTGTTCAGATGGTGCTGGGACTTTATGATGGTTTTGTGATGCTCTGAGGTTTGAAGAGTAAACTGTCAACACTCTGTTCACCAAATGGCCAGTGACAGTATATAGCTGACAAGTCCACACAGGTCTAGGAGCTTAGACGCACGTTTAAGACTCCTTGAACTGAACAAATGATGTTATGAGACTAACAAACATTGAAAAAACAACAACACGCCAAGTTCCGCTCATCTCCACAGTTTATCCCGCTACTTCGAGTTCATTCCGTCAATTCAGTGCCACGTGTGTCCAGCAATTTACCGTAACCAAAACATGTCATAAAACAAGGTGGACATTAACAAAGGCTGATCACGCAGGTCATAAAAAACATCAATTTAATAGGGAGTGAACTCCCTTGCCAGAGTTTTTCCATTTTTACTTTTCCATTGATTTTTGCTTTTTCTCTTGAGAGAAATGTGTAGGTTTGATCTAGATTTGACCTAGAGAGGCGTGACGTCATGGTCTTTGTTTGAAGAACATTAAGTGTTTTAATTTTTTCTTTAAATTTTGTTACGCAGGGTCGCAAAGGAAGAGTCTTTTGGAGTTCTTATATGGAGTCATAATGGCTCAAATCATCCAAAGAAAATGAATCTGATATCGTGAAACGTTACAACATATTTTGACACTGGCATCACGATAACAGCCATAGGTTTTAAAGTTACTGATGAATTCAGTACTTTTTTTCCACAGTACAATCCAAGACAGTATTTCTTGGTACGACTGGCCCGGTACATTTGTTTTAGAGAGATACAGAGGCAAATTACGTCACGTCCGGGTTCAAGGACTTTCAAGAAGCGTAATGCCCGCCTACCGGAGATGGCGGGATCTTTGATGTTGAGGGCCTGGAGGCTGAAGTCATTACAGTTTACGACCCTAGAGTCTCGGTGGAAGAAGCCGTGGCGGTACAAATGGGTGGAAGGTGAAATAAATACTTCATTACCGTAGTTCACGGCTACATTTATAGCGTCGGTGGCTTATGTCTAGTTTATGTTGTCCATTTCTATGCGGGGCGCGCTATCCAGTTGTATGCGGGGTGCGCTATCCAGTTGTATGCCGTATGCGTTAACCCGTTGTATGCCGTATGCTTTAACCCTTTGTATGCCGTATGCGTTAACCTATTGTATGCGAGATATTTGATGAAGTCATAAGAAGATTCCTTGATGCCATTAGGACACGCCCTAAGCCCACTAACTAGTAGCTCAAGCCCACTGTTGGTCTGCGGGCGTGAGGCATGGAAAGAACCATTTCACATTGTTAGCTTTATCCCTGCGCTACGCTAAGCTAGTTTACCCTAAGTCTTGCCTACCCAGCGTAGGCTAAAGCCCCATATAGCCTGATAGGCAAATCCCTATCTGAAGAGACATAGACCAAGCCTTATCCGGCAAGTCAGACGGCTAGCAAATGCTGCCAACTTTTTTCTTAACGAACAGATCTTTTCTTATCTGTCGCAGAAGCTCCTTCTATACAGAAGATTATTGCGTCCTAAGCTTATCCACAAAGACATAAGAACGGGGTTGGTCATAACATTTTAAGTCATGAGAGTGATTGTGACCCTTAGTCTGACTGAGACGGAGATCACGTGACTTCAGACCACGTGACTTCAGACCACGTGACAGGCGGCATAGAACTAACATCGGCGTTTGACTACGTATACCACGGGTTGCCCATGTGCCGTTGTTAGTACTCGGACAAAACGCCACCAACAAAATCGGACAAAACGCCACCAACAAAATCGGACAAAACGCCACCAACAAAATTCGGACAAAACGCTACATTTAATCTCTACACCAACTCCTTTCAGGAGAACGAGTTCAAAGTACAATTTAGAAATAGTCGGGGTTTTTGTTAACACTCCACCAGCAACAAGCGTAGATACGTGTTGGAGGCGACTCTCAACAGATTTCAGCGCACGAGCTTTATCGAGTCGCTTGAAAGGATTTTTGTTACAGTGTTGAAAACCCACGGTCTCGTAAAAAAAAGAGTTTAAAAATCGGCATTTTCCACAGAGTTGCCGTGAAGAATCTAAAAGAAGGGGGCGCAACTAGTAGCAGTCGAGCCGGCACCGCTGGCTGCTTTTTGTTTTCCCATTATTGGGAGAGCGGCAACAAACCTTCTTTCGCTTTCTTTTCATAGGTAGGGAAAAACCTCGGAGCCCACCGACAGAATGCGGTCGGAGAAATCCCTTTGATGAGGCGGCCATGATTGTTTTAGCAGGGTTCCAGCAAAGATTTCTCCCTCGCGCGCTCCTCGCGGTACCGTCGCCATGACGGGTGTTTGCTGGCGGGTATAAAAACTCGGATGGGATAGACATCTGGGTGAGGTAATAAAATTACGCTAAAATAGATGAAAGGGTAACTCTAGGCAGATGTGTTGAGTTTGGGGAAGAGTTATCCCAGAAAGCGACCCGGAGTATTCTTTTGGGACGATATGTTTACTGGGTAGTTTTGTTTACAATATTTGATTCCGGCATGTAGAGCGGGCTTTTAAAACATTCAAGCAATCATCACTATCGCATGTGGATTACATAGCCACACCAATAACAGCCACACCAATAACAGCCACACAAATAACAGCCACACCAACAGCCACACTAATAACAGTCATACCAACAGCCACACCAATAGCCACACAAATAACAGCTTCACCAACAGCCACACTAATAACAGCCACACCAACAGCCACACCAATAGCCACACAAATAACAGCAACACCAACAGTCACACTAATAACAGCCATACCAACAGCCACACCAATAACAGCCATACCAACAACCACACCAATAGCCACGCAAATAACAGCCACACCAACAGCCACACTAATAACAGCCATACCAACAGCCACACCAATAGCCACACAAATAACAGCCACACCAACAGCCACACTAATAACAGCCATACCAACAGCCACACAAATAGCCACACAAATAACAGCCACACCAACAGCCACACCAATAGCCACACAAATAACAGCCACACCAATAACAGCCACACCAATAACAGCCACACAAATAACAGCCACACCATTAACAGCCACACCAATAACAGCCACACAAATAACAGCCACACCAACAGCCACACTAATAACAGTTACACCAATAACAGCCACACCAATAACAGCCACACCAATAACAGCCACCCATTAACAGCCACACTAATAACAGCCACACAAATAACAGCCACACCAACAGCCACATTAATAACAGCCACACTAATAACAGCCACACCAATAACAGCCACACCAATAACAGCCACACTAATAACAGCCACACCCATAACAGCCCCACCAATAACAGCCACACCAATAACAGCCACACCAATAACAGCCACATTAACATAAAAAACCAAACAAACAGCCAATACAATACCAACAACTGCAGCCATACAAGTTAAACAGGCATATAAGCTGCCACACCAAGCGTCAAAAGAACAACGACACCGACTGCGAAAACAACAACCACACCCATTCAAACATCATCAGCCACACCAAAAGTCACACCAACAACCACACTTACAGTCATACCAAGCCCTGATCACTCATTACATCGGATCATTCAACTAAAAAATTGATTCGCCAGCACATTACATTTTCTTTATCAGAGATAGAATGATTTCAATAGTCACTGATCATGACGTATTCATATGGACATTAAGATTCACAAACAAACAGTTTTCACATTATAAACGACAACTACTGGCGCATTCTTGGATGAGTGAAAGATTTTGTTTACATTAGGGATTCAATTTTTTCAGGATTTTTGTAGACTCTTCATTCCTGTCATTAACATTAGAGCTGAGGATATTTCAATTGCAAGATAAAAGATAGATGCATTGGTGGGAGATGTTTTCTTGATGACATTTTGGTGGGACATATTGTCTTGTCTTAATAATACCACAACTTATAAAAATGTAGCTAGTGAAAAATGTATGAATTTTTTTTCTTTGGGGAAGGTTGTCACTATATTTTTATGACCATCCATTAAAATGTTATATTTCAAATCAAATTATACAATTTTTTAGCTTAATTTTGAAGCGTTAATTCCAAAGATAAAACAGAGGGCCACCACAGAGAGCCACAATAGAGGCTCAAAATAGAGGGCCAGAGCAGAGGGCCAGAACATAGGGCCAGAACAGAGGGCCAGAACATAGGGCCAGAGCAGAGGGCCAGAGCAGAGGGCCAGAACATAGGGCCAGAACATAGGGCCAGAACATAGGGCCAGACCAGAGGGCCAGAGCAGAGGGCCAGAGCAGAGGGCCAGAACATAGGGCTAGAGCAGAGGGCCAGAACATAGGGCCAGAACATAGGGCTAGACCAGAGGGCCAGAACATAGGGCCAGAACATAGGGCTAGACCAGAGGGCCAGAACAGAGGGCCAGAGCAGAGGGCTAGACCAGAGGGCTAGACCAGAGGGCTAGACCAGAGGGCTAGACCAGAGGGCCAGAGCAGAGGGCCAGAGCAGAGGGCTAGACCAGAGGGCTAGACCAGAGGGCTAGACCAGAGGGCTAGACCAGAGGGCTAGACCAGAGGGCCAGAACAGAGGGCCAGAGCAGAGGGCTACAACAATGGGCCACAATAAGAACATGGTACGTATTACCAAAAGGATGTGTGCATCACATTTTCTCCGGTATCGGCTGAAACATGGAAGTCTATATTTGTAATACTGTACACCTAGCACAATATTTGCAATTCCTGCCCCACTCTATACTAAAAAAAATTGTTATAGCCCACCCAATTCTTTACTAAGATAACATTTGTTATAGCCCGCCCTATTCTTTCCTAGGATAATATTATTTTGTTATAGCCCGCTCCATTTTTTCCTAAGATAACATTTGTTATAGCCCGCCCCATTCTATCCTAAGATAACATTTGTTATAGCCCGCCCCATTCTATCCTAAGATAACATTTGTTATAGCCCACCTCAGGTCTGCCTACAATAAAAGTCACAGTAGGACGCGATCAAGTGATTAGCCGCGCCAAAACTGTGAAAGGGCAGTAACTCTACAAATTATTGTTTCATTGGATTATACCTGGTAGTCGTTCTTCGACCAATGTACCTGATGTACTGTCCTGCTAGTTTTGAGTGCATGGTCCTATGTCTCAAATAACAAGCACAATTTACATCACAGTGAGTCAGTACAACGCTGTTTGCTTTAATTAGTAACTTAAAGTTTTTTAAAAATGAATTTTATAAAAATTAGGAAACAATTTCAGAAAAAAAAATTATAAAGACAATAAAGAACAAAAAAATAAAGAGATAGGGAAGAAGAAGGAATTAAAGAAAAAGTAAAGAAAAAGTAAATGAAAAGAAATGGACTCAAATGATTTTGTGTTGAGAGTGGTGGCCAGTGTTCCAGTCCAGCGCTTGAAATTGAAGTCATTTTAAAACTTAGTGAGCCCCCTTATTTGTATCAGACAGCCAAAGTTAAAAGGGGGGGGGCAGGGTAAGGTAAAGGGGAACGGATATCTGGTGGTGGTGAGTGGGGTGGGGGATGGGGGGGAGGAGATGCTGGTCCCAAGTGTAAGTGAGATAGACTGAGGAATCCCGCCGTTAACTGGTGAACAGGGCGGGGATATGTAGGCGGTCATAAAACTGTAGGAAACGTCATCTCTGGGCTTGTACGAGGGCGTGAGATATGGATGTGGGCCAGTGCAGCTCCAGGGGGTCAGGAAACTGTGAGGCTAGGGCCGGATGGTGGGTTGGGGCCTAAGGTGGGGTCGGGGTCTGCTGGTGGGTCGTGGCATATTGGTGGGTCGGGGCATGCTGGTGGGTCGGGGCATACTGGTGGGTCAGAGTCTAAGGGTGGGTCGGGGCATGCTGGTGGGTCG
>MUZC01002196.1:539019-551731 GCA_002072015.1 Radix auricularia
GACATGGGATGGGGAGGTAACATGGGGTGGTGGAGATGACATGGGGTAAGAAGATGACATGGGGTGGGGAGGGATACTCCTAAAACTAAAATGTGTCAAAAATTGGTCAAGATGACGTCATCATGAAACCAATCCCCCGTCAAACTGAATTAATTACTTCAATACCTTTATTTGGTATTCACAATTCACTTTGACTTTTCTAAATCCAGATTCTAAAAGCTGTCTCTAAAAAAAATGAGATTTGACTTATTGTGTAATGTAAGTAAACGACTTGTTTTGAGTTAGCAATAGATGACTCAGTTATAATGGAGATTAACATACAAGGAAATGACTTGGTTTGAGTTAGCAATAGATGACTCAGTTATAATGGAGATTAATATACAAGGAAATGACTTGGTTTGAGTTAGCTATAGATGACTCAGTTATAATGGAGATTAACATACAAGGAAATGACTTGGTTTGAGTTAGCAATAGATGACTCAGTTATAATGGAGATTAACACACAAGTAAATGACTTGGTTTGAGTAAGCAATAGAGGACTCAGTTATAATGGAGATTCACCTCCAGGATTTACCTAATGTTTCAGTTATCAGCCTGTATTGTCTTAGATGTTAATATTTATTACATCGTTTCCCGCCACAGGTCTTTAATAAACAGGTCCTGGAAGTTTTCAAACAATTCCGTGTGAGGCTGAAGGCAGATTCATCAAAACAAAATGGACCAGTGATTGACGTACATTTAAAGCTATCAATTCCCCCCCCCCCCTTTAAGTTATGTGTGAGGACGATAATCAGATACTAGTGACATATTTGCTGGAGAATGTTGGGTAGGTTTGAATATTTGGGTAGGTTTGAATATTTGGGTAGGTTTGAATGTTGGGTAGGTGTGAATATTTGGGTAGGTTTGAATTTTGGGTAGGTTTGAATTTTGGTAGGTTTGAATATTTGGTAAGTTTGAATGTTGGGTAGGTTTGAATGTTGGATAGGTTTGAATATTTAATTTGGGTAGGTTTGAATGTTGGGTAGGTAGACGCATAATGACAAGGGATTGTAATGTTAACAAAAAACTGCCACAATTCAAGGGCGCTAGGGGCAGGGAAGAATTTGGAACAATTTAAAAAAAAACAACATCACTTTAAAAAGGTGGGTGGGGCTGGTGAGGAAGTTAATGAATTTTCCGCCAAAACAAAACACGTCACGTCAACAATAAAAACTCACCAGATTCAAAGACGTCTTGCTACACGCTGGTATGATGGTATGATGGTATGATGGTATGCTGGTATGATGGTCTGATGGTATGATGGTATGCTGGTTGGGTGTCGCAGACTCCTGGAACATTTTTATCAGATTCAAAACATTGGAAAAGTCCAACAACTTGTTTTGTGGACTTGGTGGTGATCTCCCTTGCTGTCACTCATCAAAGTATACACCTTCGCGATGGTCTCCCTTGCTGTTACTCATCAAAGTATACACCTTGGCGGTGATCTCCCTTGCTGTCACTCATCAAAGTATACACCTTGGCGATGGTCTCCCTTGCTGTCACTCATCAAAGTATACACCTTGGCGGTGATCTCCCTTGCTGTCACTCATCAAAGTATACACCTTCGCGACGGTCAAGTTGGGATCTCAGTCCTAGCCATCTTAGTTTCACCTTCATGTGGATATGTTAGATAATATTTCAAATGAATGTATTAAATGATCAAATTATTGTATCTATTCCATATGTGTATATGTTTCAAATGATCAAATCATAGCATCTGTACCAGGGCACACGTTGTTTACGGGGCGGGCGGGGTGGGGGTGTAAGTAAGGATTGCCCACGCGGAGTGAACGCTTGACCACCCTGCGATAGCCCAAACACTGACCACTGCAGTTAGTGGCAGTTGAAATAAATGGGAAATAGAACGCCACACGGGAAAAATGCCGGTCTGAAATTTTGCTCATGATAGATTGACAGCCTTAAGTATAGGCCACGATAGAACCCTGATGGTGATATGATTCTGTCTGCCCATGGTGGGTTATTTAGCTCCAAATTTCATCACAACTCTAGTATTGATCAGACGGATGTCAGTCTGTCAAGTAACATCACCAACACCTGGTGCAACACACCACTTCCGGTCAAGGAGGTTCTGCTCCGTCACGCATGCGCGATAACTTGGGCATTCTTTCCATGTTGCGATGTAATTCCAGCGTCCCAGGACTGGCGAAATGAGTCGGCAGGACAGTGTGGAAATTTTAATTGTCTTCATTAAATCATTGGCACTCAGGCCCGTTGACTCACAGTGCGGTGTTCTAATTGACGTGGAGAAATCATCTGTACTATACGCTACATAGGGTCACAAGATTTGGTGTAGCTATTAGTTACCATGTAGCTACCATACACATGGTTGTAGCAGTATAAGATTGGGTGAAGCTATTAGATACCATGTAGCTACCATTCATGGTTATAACAGTATAAGATTGGGTATAGCTTTAGATACCATGTAGCTACCATTCATGGTTATAGGAGTATTAGATTTTGTGAAGCTATTAGTTACCATGTAAATACTATACACATGGTTATAGTAGTATAAGATCAGGTGTAGCTATTAGTTACAATGTAACTACTCTACACATTGTTATAGTAGTATAAGATTGTGTGAAGGTATTCATTAACCCTATATTCGTTCAGACTATTACAGATCGGGAAGGCTGGGTGTAATCTTCTGTTCCCTTAGAAGTGGACGAATAGCAACACGTAGCCCTGTGCTACTTCATAAAACTGTTAACCAACTGTCGACGGTACATTTATAGACATAGAGACATTATGACACTATGCTTCATTTATATTGACAAACTAAAAAAAAGTATGTGGTGTGGTTCAGTTAGCAGTGATAAAGTTTTTATTTGATCTTTAAATATAATTCATTGCTTATAAATATCGCTGAATAAATAATTAAGTATTATAATAAAATAAGACTTTTTAAAAATTCTATAAAACTTCACGTTAATCGCTAAGACTTAACATTCAAAGATGGAAGAAATGAACTCAACCAATCAAATAAAACAAAGAACACTAACTCCTGACTTGCCTTACAGAATCCACGTGTCTCCGTTTGCAGCAATGGCTACCAAACTTGCACACACAAAAATACACCGAAAATATTCATCAACTCTAGCAACTGGACAAAAGTGGACACAGATGGACATCAGACGAGAAGATCTGTAGGATGCGCCGTCCGTGGATCAATTTGTCGATGTATCCATAGAACAATCCAAAAAGTGCATTGGTCTTCTTTTTATACCAGTAGAGATTAGGCTCCCTTGGTCCTATAACATATTCAGAAATGTCAAATTATTCATGAGATGATTGTACAGTCAAATTGTTGGTAATGTATGCTCGTCCCTCTATAGTCGTCTACCTAGTGAGGTTATTTGAATGGACGCTGAGTGATGGTACATAGGCCGATGGGGGAGGGATGGGTGTGAGGGGGATGGATGTGAGGGGTGTGGAGGATGGGAGAATGTGTTTGGATGGAGGGGTGTTTGGTGAAGGGAGGTATGTGTTTGGATGGAGGGGTATGTGGGGAAGGGAGGGATGTGTTTGGGGGTGGGGTGTGTGGGGAAGGGAGGTATGTGTTTGGAGGGAGGGGTGTGTGGGGAAGGGAGGGATGTGTTTGAAAGGTGGGGTGTGTGGGGAAGGGAGGTATGTGTTTGGAGGGAGGGGTGTGTGGGGAAGGGAGGGACGTGTTTGGAGGGAGGGGTATTTGAGGAAGGGAGGGGTGTGTTTGGAGAGAGGAGTGTGTGGGGAAGGGGTGTGTTTGGAGGGATTGGTTTGTAGGGTAGGGAGGAATTTGTATGAAGGGAGGTATGTGTTTAAAGGGAGTGATGGATGTATGGCGAAGGGAGGGATGTGGGGGGGGAGGAAATATATTTTTGGAGCGATTGATGTGTTTTGAGGGAGGAATTAGTTGGGAGAGATGGAGGGAGTTATGTGCGGGAGAGGGAGAGAGGGATGTGTGGGAGGGAGGAATCGTGTTTTACCCATTTGGGGATTTTCCGTTAACTACTTAAAATCCAACTCACTTAACTGAACTAGGGGTCTTAAATAAAAAAAACCACCATGGGCGTCGTAAAGCAAAAGATCAATAAGATTGCAGAAAGTATGATATTAGAAACATTTACATAGTTTAAATGACAAATAAGTCATTGGAATTTTTTTTAAAGAAACTTTTTGTTTGATGTGTTTACATTTACCTCATTCACTAGTCATTAGACTGTAGGCCCTTAGATTCACGCGCTTACAATAATTGTGAAATTATGCAAATTATGCAAATAAGATACAGTGTGTGTTTTGGTTTTCTATTGATGTTAAGTCTGTGATAAACTTGATGTGATAAGTTTTGCAACAAATTTGGGTAGAAAATGGCTTTGATTGATACGATTTTTACACATGGTTCTTAAAACATTAATTTTATTTCGTTTTGGTCATTCTTAGACGTGCATTGTGAAAGAACATCTGTCATTAATATATATAAACACCCAGTGGTGTGGTTCTGTATGTTTGTAACGTAACGCTGAGGAGCGATGTACGACAGTCTACAGCAGTTAGTTTAGTTGAAACGCTGAGGAGCGATGTACGACAGTCTACAGCAGTTAGTTTAGTTGAAAAATCGTGTGTTGATGAGCGCTGTAAAAATATTTAATATGATGACGTCATTGTTTGGTGTGCATCGGTGCGCAAAATACAACCCCTATTATTATTATTAAATAAATACTTTGCGTACATTTCATAAAGTTTAATAATTCGTATTTATCAAAAAAGGACAAGTTAGTTGGTCTTTAAAAAAAGGTTGGCGCCGTAGGCGCCCAAAAAAAGGGGGCGCCGCAGGCGCCACGGCGCCTGGCACAATCTAGTTTAAAAATAAAAAAGCAACCAAACTATTATTTTATTTAAGAAAAAAATATGAATTCACACTATTATATGTAGTGATATATTTTTAAAAAGATATTTTTGATAAGCCGTTTGATATTGTAGAGCCGTGACATAATCGATGATTTAAGATTTTGTCTGTTTGTTTAAATATGTAGAGATCTGAGTTGATGTATGCTCATTACACCGGGGAATACAATATCTAGCTGGCAAATTTATGACATTGAGCTTATGTTTAAATCAGGTTTTCTCAGTTCATAGTGATGTTAAAGTAAAATTGTGTAATATTTTCGCCTAATCTCATGAACAAATAATCATAAATCTACAGTCTACAAGAAAGAAACCAAAAGTTCCAAGACTTCCGTTCATTAAAGTCAACATCTTGTAATCTGATGGCTGTAACACTGTGAGGCTCTCATCTACATATTTCAAATATACTCACGTCCAATAAGATCTTAAGTTTATATGTTAAATACCAACAGCCCAACGTCCCACGTTTGCCCTCGGTCTAATCTTTGCCCCAGTCATTTTCTTGTAATTTGAGATTTAACATAATAGGGGATTAGAGATAAAGCTTTGATTCACAATTAACATTATTTTACACCCCCTCCTTCTCCTATTTCAATTTCAACCCCAACCCATCTCCATTTTAATCCAATCTCATCTCCATTGCAAGCCCACCCCCTCTCTTCTAAATATTATTCAACTCAAATTTAAAAGTTGATTTTTAAAATTTTTTTTTAAACGAGACATGACAATATTTAAAAAATAAATAAAAAATATAAATTCTCAAACCAAACTAAAAACCTGCAAACAACAAACTAGGAATCCAAAAGATCTACACTCTAACAAACCAACAATTCAAGAAACCAATAACAGGACCAGACTTAGGCTTTGAATTACTTCGTGCACAAGTGAACAATCTCGTCGTTTTGTAATTACAATTTAAGTATTCTAAAAAATTGATTTTTTTTAAATATCTTTTTAAAAAACAAAAACAAATAATTTTAATTTTTTACAAAAAAATCCCTTTAATTAAAACTTTGACGCAGTGGTTAAAAATATACTTGAAATATATTTAGATTTTACTTTTTAAAAATTGCTTTATTTTAAAAAATATTATAAGGAATTTACGCACATAACATTTTTATAGTAACTTTTAGTTCAGAATATTCTCAAATTAATCTAGAAATACTTCAGCTGTTACCGAATTCACACTCAAGTACTAATAGAGCCAGATTTGACAATCTTGTTTGAGATGCTGTTTCCAAAATATTTCTTGATTAGCTTTAGTTTTGAAAAAAATTCTTTCCCCGTATCGAAAGTTATTAAATGCCCTTTAGCAACGCTCAAGTTTGGAGCATATATCATTTTTATTATCAATTTCAAAATTTTCGAAGGTTCTAAGTATTTTTTCGATGGAGAATACACGTGGAATTCTCATTAGCATTAGTATATCCACTTATCCTTCATCTATTCAAAGAGGTTTCAAATCTTTGCAAATTGCCACCGTCACAGAAGATCTAACATCTTTTAAATCATATTCATGATTCATTAAAAAAAAAACTAAATTAACTTTTGTGATGTTGCAGCTGAAAAAATCTTTGTTGTAAAGATGTGTTTGCAGTGTCAACAAGGTGGTAAAAAAAATTCAGATTATTATCATTGCTGTGCATCCATCGATCTGATTTTCATCAAATTGAATGTTTCTCTGACGAACTCAATGTCCTTGTATTGAAACACTGTTTTAATGTGCAACTTGCCAGTCAAACAAGAAACACTGTTTTAATGTGCAACTTGCCAGCCAAATAAGAAACACTGTTTTAATGTGCAACTTGCCAGTCAAACAAGAAACACTGTTTTAATGTGCAACTTGCCAGCCAAACAAGAAGCACTGTTTTAATGTGCAACTTGCCAGTCAAACAAGAAGCACTGTTTTAATGTGCAACTTGCCAGCCAAACAAGAAACACTGTTTTAATGTGCAACTTGCCAGTCAAACAAGAAACACTGTTTTAATGTGCAACTTGCCAGTCAAACAAGAAACACTGTTTTAATGTGCAACTTTTTCAGATTCAACTTGCCAGCCAAACAAGGTACACTGTTTTAATTTGCAACTTTTTCAGATTCAACTTGCCAGCCAAACAAGAAACACTGTTTTAATGTGCAACTTTTTCAGATTCAACTTGCCAGCCAAACTCAACTTGCCAGCCAAACAAGAAACACTGTTTTAATGTGCAACTTTTTCAGATTCAACTTGCCAGCCAAACAAGGAACACTGTTTTAATGTGCAACTTATTCAGATTCAACTTGCCAGCCAAACAAGGAACATGACAGTAAAGTGATGGTCTGATCTTAGATTTTAAAAATAAACATGGGAACGTCTCATAAGATTTATTGCCAATGAAATATAATATTTTTTGTCCTAATAAGTTTACTAATGAGTCTGACAGGAGTTAATATCACATACCATAACACGACAAAACAATACGAAATTTGAATAGTTGTAGTGATGAAAATAATGTTCATGCGACATTTCTTATTGAACTATATAATCTAAATCATTGTTCTCGTAAATGCTAAGCAAGAAAGCATATGCTCGAATTTGACCTATTTAATACCTCAACGACTTTCCCACCTGGTGTCACTGGGAGGGTTTTAGAGTTTAAACATTCTTTAAAAGAGTGGGTCGTCTGAAAGTGGATGAAAATAAAAATAAGTATAATTCTGAGACAATATCAAAGAAGTTTTCTCCTTCTAATAATGATTAGACCATTTCACTTACTACCATGCAGGTGAAGTGAGAAGCTACCACATGGTACCAAAAATGCACCAAGGTTGATGTTTCTAATAGTTAATGCTTGCACCTCCACAGGTTCTTCTTTCATGCTCACCCCCATTATCATTTCCTTGGCCGCTAACGTGTTCCGAATGCAATCTTTCAATAGAAAGAAAATCCCCTAAAATGTTCCATAATGTTAATGTCTTCTTGTTCGAAAGACACATACCTTTTAACGAAAGTCATTTTTTCTGTTTTATCTCATTCAGGTTTGCAGTATAAATACTTGGGTAATCGTTTGATATTTTTTCAATTCATCTAATATGTGACTTTCAATATTATTTCAATTAGTTTGATGACGTCATTTTGAATGATTTTATTCAAATTTGTGTAATTGTAGGTAGTTTATTTTAAGCGTTTCTTACATGCTCCTTCATGACAAGGTCAAAGTAAGGTAAAAGTTTGACTAGACATAAAATGTTCCATTATCATGTTAAGAAGCGTCACCGTTATTTGGCACTGGAAGACTCGGAAGAGTTCTATGGGGTAGGCGTGAGGGGGTGACACCATGAGCTACCGCATTGGGTGACACCAACCTTAGTGACGCCTCTGATCATGTTCATTTAAATTTTCTTTGCTATCACTAAATGGAAAGCAGTTATCGCATAAGTTTAACAATCGAAAATTATCGTCGAAAAATAGCGTCCAAAGATGGGTTTCTACATTCCAAAATCGTTGAGAAGTGTCAACTCAATTTGGTTTTAAAATTATTTTTTGTAGCTTCATGTTTTAAAAGGATTTGTACTATAGGCTGCCAATCTGCAGAACCAAAGTTTGGTAAAAAATATGTAGGCATTGCAAAAATTTTTGCAGGACAGGCAAAAAAACCAACAACACAACAACTCAATATTTAGCTACAGAATACACCATCCATTTCTGGTAATTTTTCCTCCATTGCTAAATTATCTTACGACATCGCAGTCACTTTTTGATCATATTTTACCCGCCATTACAATTGAAACAAAAAAGAGCCAATCATTTTATAAAGTTATAGTTAAAAATGATTATAAATATTTGACATACATTACAGTGGAGCCAGAGAGTTGAGCATCGATTTTCTGAACTCCGATTAACCGAAACTTTCATTTTCCAAACCCTCTATTTAATGCATTTCATGCAATGGAAATGAAGAAGTCTTCGAGTATCTTATCTTATCTCATCTTATCTTATCAACTACAGACGCTCCTTATTGCATCCCATGCTTGGACATCGTTTATGTCAAGTCTTGCATTTTTATATTGTAAACAGTTTTAAAAGTTGATAGAATGTTGCTTTTCCTGTTTTAATTGAACGAATTCCAGATGGGAAGAATGAGAAGTTGTTTTTGTTCATTTTAACGTTTTTATTCCTATGTATTTCTGATTTCATCTTTTGTCCTAGGATGGGGTGTTGGTAGGCGTGTCAAACTCTTGTGTCTGGCCGCTAACGTCAGATCAACGAGTATTGTCAAAGATAAAACTGGAGCATTGTATGCCGCTGTATCGAGACACATAGGCCAAAAGTTTCGAGACGAATAGAAGACATTTGTAGATCAACCGTTAAACTACTGTTGTTGGTGCCACCTGCTGTGGCAGACGATCATTGAGGCCCATAATTTCTCATCAAATCTATCTAAACCAAGATGACTTTGTTTTGGTTGGGACTCTGAATTTTCATACGAAAGATAAGAAAAAACAAATAAATAATTTTGTAAAAAAAAGATTTTTACCCACATAACTATGAGATTGAACACAATTGATGGCAATTAAGAGATTTGTGTACAGGACGTTTTCTTTGTTTACCATTCATGTATGATGAATTCTACATTTTTTTAAAAAGCGAAAGGAAGCACTGCTATGTGTATGTGTCATAGGTTACTGGCATAGCAGCAACTTCTGGGGTAGATCACTTTATGTTTCATGATTTATTTGGTACTATAGACCATTACTTATCAGTCAAGAAATACTCTATACATTCAATATGCCCTACTCCACAGACAAGGTATACTCTATACATTCAATAACCCATACTCCACGGACAAAGTATACTCTATGCATTCAATAACCCTACTCTACAGACAAGGTATACTCTACACATTCAATAACCCTACTACACGGACAAAGTATACTTTATACATTCAATAGTGTTACTCAACAGAAAAGGTATACTCTATAAATTCAATGTGCCCTACTCCACAGACAAGGTATACTCTATACATTCAATAGCCCTACTCCACAAAACAAGTTATACTCTATACATTCAATAGTGTTACTCCACAGACAAGGTATACTCTATACATTCAATAGTGTTACTCCACAGACAAGGTATACTCTATACATTCAATAGCCCTACTCCACGGACAAGGTATACTCTATAAATTCAATCGCCCTACTCCACAAACAAGGTATACTCTATTCTATACTTTCAATCTACCCATGCACCACCTCCCCATCCATCAAACTCACCGGTAGATGGAGCAGCTACGTCAAGGAAAGACAGGAGTGAAGAGATGGAGGTCGTAGCTCGTAAATATTGGGACCACTTCGCTGTAGGTCCCTGACCGTGTCAACTGTTGACATTTTGGAGATAAATGACGTCATATATAATGGCGGTCTTTGGGTTTGTCTACAGTACTGTAAGTAAAAATATAGGCGGGGACTTCTGTTGTGTTCGGGATTTTGGGCGGGACATTCGGTGTATATGTGGATATATGCATGGCAACTCGGTGTGTATTGAAAGATGGGCGGGGACATCTCTTGTGTATTGGGAGCTGGGCGGGGACACTCTGTGTGAATAAGAATGTGGGCGTGGACACTCGTGGTGTATTTCAGATATGGGCGGTGATACTCGGTTTGTAATGGGATATGGTCGATGCCAATTTGTGTCTCTGGTTATATGGGCGGGGCTACTTGGTGTGTATGGTAATATGGGCGGGGCCACTCAGTGTGTATGGTGACATGAGTGGGGCCACTCTCTGTGTGTTGGGCTGAAGGCGGGGCCACTCGGTGTGTATGGTGATATGGGCGTGGCCACTCGGTGTGTTTGGGGGATGTGGGCGGGGCCACTCGGTGTTTTTGGGGGATGTGGGTGGGGCCACCCGGTGTGCATGGGGACATTAGTGGCACATGGTGTACAGGGCGGCTTGGGAATATTGTTTTTAATTGAGTGTGTGTGTTGTACAGACTACTATGGGTAGTGAATAAAATGTTGTACAATATGTTTATTGGTTAATGACATTCATTTGTTCCTGCTGTCCAACTTGAATAACAACCGTTTGATTTTTTTCAAAAAGATTTTGGTCTGGTAGCTAAAATAAGAAAATCTTTCAACTACATCACTAATGTTTTGCTTGAATCCACATGCCAAATACTAGGAAAAAAGACACGCATTTTGATGGTTTTTACACCAATGTATGTATTATAAATAATAGTAACAGCTCTTTTGTTTGTGTTGTAACAAATTAAAAATTGGATTTAAATAACGTTTATTGACAGCTGTTTGGAATTTGAGGTCAATTGTGTCAAGAATATGGTAAAATGTTTTACGCTTGTCTTTACTTTAATTGTATGAATTTTTTTTTCTTCAAATTTCTGTAGGAAAATATAAAAATGTTTTAAAAACATTATTGTCTTGTATGAGTTTGATGAAATGTGTAGTCGAAGATATTGAAATGTGTAGTCAGTCATTATTGCAATGTGTTAACAAACATTATTAAAATCTGTTGTCAGACATTGTAAAAATGTGTAGTCAGATAATGTTAAAATGTGTAGTCATATTGTTGAAACGTGTTGTCAGATATTGTTGAAATGTGTAGTCATATATTGGTTAAATGTGTAGTCATATTGTTGAAACGTGTTGTCAGATATTGTTGAAATGTGTAGTCATATATTGGTTAAATGTATAGTCATATTGTTTAAATGTGTAGTCATATTATTTAAATGTGTAGTCATATTGTTGAAATGTGTAGTCATATTGTTTAAATGTGTTGTCAGATATTGTTTAAATGTTTAGTCATATTGTTGAAATGTGTAGTCATATTGTTGAAATGCGTAGTCATATTGTTAAAATTTGTAGTCATATTGTTAAAATTTGTATTCATATTGTTAAAATGTGTAGTCATATTGTTAAAATGTGTAGTAATATTGTTAAAATGTGTAGTCATATTGTTAAAATGTGTAGTCATAAATAGTTAAAATGTGTAGACAGATATTTTTTAAATGTGTAGTCAGATATTATTTAAATGTGTAGTCATATTGTTTAAATGTGTAGTCAGATATTGTTTAAATGTGTAGTCATATTGTTTAAATGTGTAGTCAAATATTGTTTAAATATGTAGTCATATTGTTTAATGTGTAGTCAGATATTTAAATATGTAGTGATATTGTTTAAATGTGTATTCAGATATTGTTGAAGTTAACGTGTAAGCTCATTCTGAGCTTCTATGAAATTTCACACACATACACACACACACACACACACACACACACACACACACACACACAAACACACACACACACACATACACTTTCCCATACACACAGAAAAACTCAGAGTCACACCACAAATTCACTAAATCACACACATGCAGACTGACAAACACATACGTAATATACACGCATCAACACAGACGCCGGCAAAATTAAGTCAAAAGATTGAATTTTTAAAATATGACCAAATAAAAATTAAAAGTTCAACCATTTAATGAAATATACGTAAGGTTACACTTTTATAAAGCAACTTTTTTTTAACCAGTGCACTTAACTTTTAAACATAAGTTATTCATTACTTTAATTGACATGTCGAAATTCGCAAGAGAATAATATTTGAAAATACTACTATCCAGCACTTTTCTCTCAAAATAAATATAATTTATATAATGACTAATTGAGAAGTTCTAATGCCATGGATTTACATACACACACACACACACACACACACACACACAAACACACACACACACACACACACACACACACAAACACACA
>MUZC01002196.1:552757-581899 GCA_002072015.1 Radix auricularia
CCCCCCCACAAAAAAAATGAATTGTGAGCTTTGTAAAAATTTTTGGTCGTTACGCATATAAATGTCAGAGATAAAGGGACATTAGAGGATTTTTTTTTCTAAATTGTTGTTCCATGCAGAGTGAACTCCCATATTTCAATCTGCGTGCACCATACCAAAAAGTCAGTTTAAAATTTTTTTTAAATATATATATAAAATATAAATTTGTTATTGAAATTAATTCATATTGTTTATCAATAAGTTCTTGCTTGTTAACAAAACACATAAACTTTGGGAACAATCTTAAATAAATTATCAACAGTTATGTGTATGAAAATTCAAGTTACAGTTCTGTCAGAATAATGGTACGATTACATTGTTCTACATCATTTAAAACTCTAATAAGAATACAGGAATAAACAAATAAACACAAACCATAGAAATGCGAATGACGCAGTAATCTTCTGTACAGAAGGCGCGTCTGTAACATATAAGATAAACAAAAAAACAAGAAGCCCTTTTTATGAAATGATCATTTCAACTTCCTCTACAAGTCATATACCCACCCTTCCCCCAACACACACCAAAATGACGCCAAGAATTAACCTCACAAACACCTGCACATATATGATGGGAAAGTAGCCTCTCTTAACATCTCTCATTTGAATACCATTATTTTTACTGATCCCAATATGTGGTGTAAGCCTCATTAAATCCTCCAACACAACTGTTCACGCCCCAGAATTATCATGATATTTTCACACCCATTGTTAAGAATAAATGTGTCTTAATAACATATTCATTTAAACAAACTCACGCACTAAACGTACTTGTTGTACAGGTAAGAATTTTAAGGGCAGATTTAGTTTCATGTGTGAGTTATTCATAGTAGCAATACGATTTTTTTTTTTGGTTAGTGAGTTATTTAAAATAGTGTTACTATTTATGTTGGGTGGTCTTGCCTTGTTAGAATGAGAAACATGTCGTAATGTTATTTATATAATTATGTGGTATGTTACGAGGATCGGGATACGTTATATTTCTGTGTACTAACGACTTTGAGGTCTATGTCCTAGGAGTCAAATGTCCTCCATGTCTCTTGATCTTGACGTCTCATGTCCTAGGTGTCTCATGTCCTAGGTGTCTCATGTCCTAGGTGTCTCATGTCCTAGGTGTCTCATGTCCTCCATGTATCTTGATCTCGACGTCTCATGTCCTAGGTGTCTCATGTCCTAGGTGTCTCATGTCCTAGGTGTCTCATGTCCTCCATGTATCTTCATCTCGACGTCTCATGTCTTAAGTGTCTCATGTCCTAGGTGTCTCATGTTCTCCATGTCTCTTGATCTCGACGTCTCATGTCTTAAGTGACTCATGTCCTAGGTGTCTCATGTCCTAGGTGTCTCATGTCCTCCATGTCTCTTGATCTCGACGACTCATGTCTTAAGTGTCTCATGTCCTCGACTGACTGAAGACAATATCAGGCCCATTTGTAGCTGATTTTAAAAATTCATTTAAACGCAATGACCTGAGTTCTCTGATGGGTAAATTATCTCATGTGTACATTATCTCATGTGTACATTATCTCACGTGTACATTATCTCATGTGTACATTATCTCATGTGTACATTGTATCATGCGTACATTATTTCATGTGTACATTATCTCATGTTTACAATGTATCATGTATACATTGTATCATGTGTACATTATCTCAATTGTACATTATCTCCCTTTAAATCTATGGCTCTACACGCCGCAGTTTTAGATTTATCAATGCAAGATTTATACACAACATCACTTGTACACAAGGGGGCCTTAAAATAATGAAGATACAACTATTCTCTCAAGTTAATTACTGTTCGACCAATGAACTAATAAAAAAGACAAATTTTACTATTGCGGCTAGACAACCATCAACTCTGAACGATTCCTGCAACTGTGACTAAGTCTCTAATCGTCGTATATCCCCACACCCATGGTCGCCACACGAACCGGTCCCGTTTGGACTCTGAAGCTTTACTTTATGCTCCACAACGTCACGTGATTCTGCCCCCCGCCCAATCGCCAGGTTCGACACAAACCAGACGCGGCTGGGAATCCGATTCGACCGCGTCAAAAATCTGGCCAGCCGACGCGGTAAACTGAAACCGCACTTCCGGCACTGCGCGGTGCGGCTAAGCCTGTAGGAAAACGGATATCCGGGGAGATTACGACATGTCTGAGCCATGGCCCCGCAACACGACCGGATCCCGCGTGCCAGCGAGAAACCAATGTCAGATGACATGTGACATCGTGGCAGTGCCAGGTGTCTCCGAGGTGGAGGCCGGGTTAAAATAAGATTCTGAAACCGAATTCTCTGAGGAGGCCATAAAGAATTGCTGTCATCGCGGTTTTAAGTTTGCAGCAAACTCTACTATCAAAAGTTGTTTCACTCGAATTTTTTTTTTTTTTTTTTTTTTTTTTTTTTGTGCTTGATGTAAACTTGCTATTGCTCCTGTTTGAAATTAAGAAATGCATTTAAATCGGTAAAAATATAAAAAATAATAAAAATTAATTTTAAAAAAATTTAAAAAAAATAAAATCGAAACATAAAAAACTAAAAGTGAACGTCCCATAAACTTATAAATTATTTGTTAATTCTGTATTTGTTAACGTAGCAATGTCAAGTTTAGAAAAAAATCAATTTTTAAAAAAATGTATGAAAATTAATGCATGTTTGTTTAAAAACAAACAACAACAAGAATGACAACAAACTTGCAACAATTGAAAGCAATAGTTGTCAGAACCTACCAGGTTAAGGCCATCTTTACTGGACGATAACATCTCATGTCAAGATGGAAATTACTAACTTAGGGGACGTAACACAGGCGACAAGGGATTCACTTGACAAAACAATCATCTAGAGTTGTCTTACCACGCACTACTTGAGCTGTCTCCGTATTTTGGGGAGATTCCATTCTTCAGTTATTTCACCAGATATTTTAGGAGTTCTCACATATTTATTGTGACGTGCCCTGATAAGTTGAGACGGTAAAAACAGTGTGGAATCATTTATTATTTTATCATCCCCCCCCCCCGATAGTTAAGTTGAAGCAGTTAACGTTAGAGGGAGCAGTTGATGTAAGAGGGAGCAATTAACGTTAGAGGGATCAGTTAACGTTAGAGGGAGCAGTTAATTTTAGAGAGAGCAGTTAAGGTTAGAGGGAGCAGTTGATGTTAGACGGAGCAGTTAACGTCAGAGGGAGCAATTAATGTTAGAGGGAGCTGTTGATGTTAGGAGAGTTTTATGTTAGACACAGAGTTTTATATTTATCCTATTATACCGTTAAGAAAGGGAAAGAACTCGTTCTAACTTGTATGTCCTGAAAACTATACACAGATCACTACCTTGAGAATGGCCATGAGAATAGCCATCAGATTAGCCACCAGACTTGCAATCAGACTAATCACAAGAATAGCCTACTGACTAGCCAATCTATTGCTCTCAAGCATCTCGCAACCCCAGTATATTAGCACGTTCTAACATTGAGATCACATTCCTATAGGACTGTAAAGAAATACAACCACAAGTCTCACTCACCTGACACATACTCCGTCAAGAGGAAAAAAACCTTGATACATCGGGACAGACTGAACGACCACAGTAGAATGATATCTGCATCCTGCGTACGGAATACAATATGTATCCTATCTCCTAACTCCATCACGTTTTCAAGGATTGGGATACCCACCAACCGGAAGTGTCTCTGTTATCGTTTCAGAATAGCATTAAAATGACAATTTCAAAAAAAAACCAATAGCCAAAAACAACGGGCAGACAACTTCTGCCCATGACCGACAACTAATCCCGACTCATGAAGGCGACTGCTGTCGGAAGATTCCCTCATTGTGTTAGAAAGTTTGTCGTCTTAAGGATTGAAACAATATGATTGAATTTTCTTGTCCCTGCTTGAAACAAAGTTATTGAAGGACAAAACGTGACCGGCATAGGCGTTTCCCTATTTTATTGCAAGGATGGTTGGGGCTTTTACGAGAACACAGCAAACGGATAAGTTATGCTTGGTTTGGAAAAGCGGGCGACAATTGGAGAAACAAAATATCCCATTACATAATGAAATTTTATGTACAATTGGGATTAGGATAAACCAGTAAATAGTTGTCTAGATAATGTTATAATAAATGAATATGTTGATTTGTAATCGGATGTTAAAATAATCAAAAGTTCATGAATGCAGTGTTAACTTTGATCTACGTCATTTATAGCTATAACAAAGACATAAATTGCTTCAACATTAAGATTTGTTAAAAAATAGTAAGTTCAATATGAGTAAAAAAAATATGAAAATATTCTTTATCCTATTTGAAAAATGCTTAGCTGCCCTGAATGTATAAAAACAGAGACGGACTGGATCAAAGTCCATTTCTTTCCTCACCCACTTTGTTGCACGATAAGAGATATCTACGCCCATGAGACGGTGCGCATGTTTATGGCCAGTCCCCGAGTGTTGCCTGTTGGCGAGGGCTTGATTTAGCACAGGTAGAGGGGACATTAAGAACTCTCAGGTACCCGCACTAAAACTTTACGACCACTGAAATCCCGGTCACAGCTACGGTGCCGGTCTACTAACCAAACAACGGGGGGGGGGGGGGGAAGAAAAAAATATTTGGAGTTGTAAAAAAAAAAATGTGTCCAAGCAGTATCGTTATCAGATATCGGGAGTCGGGAGGCAAATTAAAGGTGATGGGGTCTATGGTTAAAGATGGTGTTTGGAATCGTCGAATTTTCTCTGACCCCGGCAACCAAAAATGTGCATGACCTGATTAGTTAACTCAGCGATGTCATTTGACAGCTAAAGCGAATTTGGCAAGAGATGGAGTTTTATTGATTAGTTCTCACTACAAGATCAGAGCCCAAGTCCCCAAGTATCGAATGAACGGAGTCACACCTGACCTCGGGCTATTCGTACTTACACGCTGTGTGAGGATATCGAAGAGGATGCGGTTAACAATCAAATCTATGTCATCGATTTTATGGATTCTTTTTCATTGTTGCGCTACTGTAGACATTTTTAACTTACACATTGCTACTGTACACACCGTTAATGTAGACAATGCTTATGTACACAATGTAAGTGTACACAATGTTACAGTACACAATGTTACTGTACATAATGTTACTGTACACAATGTTACTGTACACAATGTTACTGTACGCAATGCTACTGTACACAATGCTACTGTACGCAATGTTACTGTACTCAATGTTACTGTATACAATGTTAATGTACACATATTACTGTACTCAATGTTACTGTAAACAATGCTCAGCAGCGACCAGGGATGCGTCGAGTCCAGTCAGCACTAGATCAGTGGGAGAATACTTGCTTGGCGGTGATGAAGTATTGAGGCTCGCCGGTAAGAATGATGAGCTTGACAGCTGGACACTTAGAGAATCTTTCACCTGGATTTGAACTGTAATATTGTCAGCCTCCTCAACTAGTTAGTTATAATCTCCAACTTTCAAATTCCATTTTGGAAATTTTCTGTAGTAGAGATGATGATGAAATCGACTTATAGAATAATATTTTACAACGCACCATTTTTCTTGTCGCTTAAATTGTCACACAGCTTTCATACAGAATAATGAGACTGTGTGACACAATCCTGCCAGGGTTTTTTAACTTCATTTCCCCAGAAAAATCATTACCCGCCATTAAAATTTAAATAATCTCCCTGTATAGTCTTGAAACGTTTGGTATTTGTGTCCGGTTCTTGTTTTAGCACAAAGAGGCGACCAAAAAAACAACAAAAACTTGTGTTTTAATTATTTCTTGTCTACATACCTTTTTGTTGGTTAGATTTCGAATTTCTTTTGTGCCTTATACAAACATCTATATAGATAATTCACCTGAACAAGAATAAGTTGAGTACAAATAAGCATGACGATTGATCCTTGCTGGGGTCGACCAAACACAATCAATGGTTAGGTAGCGATTTGTAGTAATAGGTTGGGGCAAGTTACCGTAGTGCGCATTTCTAAAGACCAACAGTGCGTTGATGACGTTTGACATGCTTCTCATTTGATGCCATTTGACTTGCTTGTCATTTGATGATGTTTGGCCTGTTTTCATTTGTTGACATTTGACATGCTTTTCATTAATAACATTTGACTAGCTGATCTTTTGATGGCAATAGTCCCGCTTGTCATTTGATGACATTTGACCTGCTTCTCATTTGATGACATTTGACTTGTTGATCTTTTGATGACATTTGACTTGCTTATTTTTTGATGACATTTGAGCTGCTGGTCTTTTGATGACTTTTGATTTGCTTATCTTTTGATGACATTTGACTTGCTGGTCTTTTGATGACATTTGACCTGCTGGTCTTTTGATGACATTTGACTTGCTGATCTTTTGATGACATTTGACTTGCTGATCTTTTGATGACACTTGACCTGCTGGTTTTCTAGGAAGTTGTAAATGCAAGACCTAACAGCACTGAACAGCACCGAACAGCTCTGAATGTCAGCGTTGGTCCGGTGTCTCGCTGTCCCCCAAGACACTTGTAGACTCCTGGATGATGCAATATAACAATGTTATTACACGTGGATTTTCTGTTTTTACGACTTAACGACCCGGTGCCAGAAGTCCTCTTGTACTGTGAAATATGAGAGTACGCCAAAAGTAAAGTGTCACCGACAGTGAAGGGTTTTATCTTTAAGACTTCCTTACCACAGTATCCCAGCGGCGTAGCTTGAATTCTGTCCCATTCTCCAGAGCGTCATGATCAACATTTTCTGGAAGGTTTTGTCTCAAAGGTTTCATCTGGTAATGGAAATGAAACGTTTGTTAAGGCAGGTTTTCCAGGATTGTTTCATCTGAAAGGTTTCATCTGAAAGGTTCCATATGAAAGGTTTCATCTGAAAGGTTTCATCAGAAAGGTTCCATATGAAGGTTTCATCTGCAAGGTTTCTCATCTAAAAGGTTTTATCTGAAAGGTTTCATCTGAAAGGTTTTATTTGAAAGGTTTTTGCTTTGAAGGTTTTTGTCTGGTGGTTTTGCCCAGAAGATATTTACTGACGAGTACTGCACGAAAAGTATGAAAGTATATTTTTACATTTACCTTTAGAAAAACATCTCGTGTCTTTATGGCTTTCTTTCATAGGCAAAATGTTTAGCTAAGTAGCAACAGTAAAGTTTATATTTCAGTTAACAAAAGTCAAGTTTATAGTTCAGTTAACAAAAATCAAGTTTCTAGTTTAGTTAACAACAGTCAAGTTTCTAGTCCAGTATACAACAATCACATTTCTAGTATAGTTAAAACAGTCAAGTTTCTAGTTTACTTAATAAAATTCATATTTTAGTTTAGTTAACAACAGTTTCTAGTTCTAATAGTGAAATTTTTTTTCGTAACAAAATTTAGAGTTTCAACTTTAGTAACAATAGTCAAGTTTTTAGCCATGTTACCAAAGTCATTTTCTAGCTAAGTAACGACAACAGCAGTTCTACTGGGTATAATTTATGAGCCCCTGTTATCTTGTTTTATTTATAGTAATTATGTACACACATTGTTCGAACCTCGGCCCTACAAAGTCCTTGTAAGTGATAGTTGCCAATAATGTTATTTATGTTTCGATCAAACTTTCTTGAACGCCTTGTTTTGTAGATTTTGAACACTGAACTTCCTATTAAAACAAAGGTTCCAACTACATTTAAAACCTTAAAAAAGTGAAACCTAAACCTATTAAAAGTAATTAGTTCTATGTCAAATTTTCAAAACGTCAAATGTTACCAGAGGCTTCACTATGCTAGTACGGGTGCCAGGACATGCGAGGCAAACAGGATAAACGCCACAGAAAATAAGAGACAAGCCCGAAAGGCCCGATCTGCCAGCCCTCCAGGAAACAACCCACTCGTCCCATGTCCTTTCTGTTCCCGAACCTTCCGTGCCAGGATTGGTCTCGTCGGCCATCTGCACACACATAGGCAAAACCAGCAACTCTCGGATGACTAGAGTGGTCCTCGTCGACTTGACGGACGAACATCACACATGGGTGGTGCAGACCGCACCAAAAGACACCATCACAAGGTTTGACGGTGGTGCAGACCGCACCAAAAGACACCATCACAAGGTTTGACGGTGGTGCAGATCGCACCAAAAAACACCACCACAAGGGGTGACGGTGGTGCAGACCGCACCAGAAGACATCATCACAAGGTTTGACGGTGGTGCAGACCGCACCAAAAGACACCATCACAAGGTTTGACGGTGGTGCAGACCGCAGCAAAAACACCACCACAAGGGTTGACGGTGGTGCAGACCGCACCAGAAGATACCATCACAAGGGGTGAAGGTGGTGCAGACCGCTCCAGGTGATACCATCACAATGGGTAACGCTAGTGCAGACAGCACTAGGAGAGACCATCACATGGGAAAGACACCGAAATGTAAAATATTGTATATTATTTACCAGTGGCAGACATGGAGGAGGTCTATTGAGTAAAAGGAGAGGGCGTGGCACTAAGAGTTAACGCATTGGGTGACACCTAGTGAAGCCACTGATTTTATAATAGTAATAAAACATTACAACAATAATATAACTTGAGCACTTAAATTGGATGGTATCCCAGCTTTAAGGTTTTGTTTACAGTGCTTCACATGAAAAAAAAAATCATGTTAAGCCTGGTCCCTATTGGAACTCAGGACGTGTTAGCGCATTTTCGTATTATTATGTATCAATACTTATGTTATAGATATCAGCATTATGTAGTTATCAGTAATTGTGTTTAGATTTTAGACATATTTTATGAATTTTCTTGTGTAATGAATATACCTGACATTTTTTTATTTAAAAGTCATTTCTTTACATTTTAAAAATTTTTATTTTCTCTTTAATCTAACTACAAGTCACCACAAATGATGACGTAAAACTCTCTAAACTTTTACACATATTCTAATGACGTCAACTAAAAAAAAAACTAATTCTTTTGCACGCTTTCGCACCACTCTTCAATGCTTGAAAAACTATGTATTCGACTTCCGGCAATGGCGGCCGTTCCCTGCGCTAGTGTTACCTCTCGATTCGAAATATTTTTTGGTAGTTTTAACGGGTTTTTTTAACGGATCGAGTAACTGAGTGTTGATGCACAAATGGCAGTTCAGGACATACAAAAAACATATATACCTCATGGGTCTAGGACTTATGGATGCTGAGATCAAAGGTGATGACGGACGGACGGACAAAACGGGTGCAATAGCGCATTCGACTTCTCGAAAATGCGCTAAAAATCTTAACGTATCATACATTAAATATAATCTCAAATTCCAAGTCATTGGTATTTGGCACTTAAACTCCCACGCCCTGGTACTCAGCATTTACAACTCACCAGGCCCTGTCATCGTGGACTCCTAACTTCACAGGCCCTGTTATTGTGGACTCCTAACTTCACAGGTCATGTTATTGTAGACTCCTAACTTCACAGGCCCTGTTATTGTGGACTCCTAACTTTACAGTCTCTGTTATTGTGGACTCCTAACTTTACAGTCTCTGTTATTGTGGACTCCTAACTTTACAGTCTCTGTTATTGTAGACTCCTAACTTCCTAGGCCCTGTTATTGTGCACTACTAGCTTCCCAGGCCCTGTTATTGTAGACTCCTAACTTCCCAGGCCCTGTTATTGTGGGCTCCTAACTTTACAGTCTCTGTTATTGTAAACTCCTAACTTTACAGTCTCTGTTATTGTAGACTCCTAACTTCCCAGGCCTTGTTATTGTGGACTCCTAACTTCCCAGGCCCAGTTATTGTGGACTCCTAACTTTACAGTCTCTGTTATTGTAGACTCCTAACTTCCCAGGCCCTGTTATTGTGCACTACTAGCTTCCCAGGCCCTGTTATTGTGGACTCCTAACTTCACAGGCCATGTTATTGTGGACTCCTAACTTCACAGGCCATGTTATTGTGGACTACTAACTTTACAGTCTCTGTTATTGTGGACTCCTAACTTTACAGTCTCTGTTATTGTAGACTCCTAACTTCCCAGGCCCTGTTATTGTGCACTACTATCTTCCCAGGCCCTGTTATTGTGGACTACTAGCTTCCCAGGCCCTGTTATTGTGGACTCCTAATTTTACAGACCCTGTTATTGTGGACTCCTAACTTCACAGTCTCTGTTATTGTGGACTCCTAACTTCACAGACCCTGTTACTTTGGACTACTAGCTTCCCAGGCCCTGTTATTGTGGACTCCTAACTTTACAGACCCTGTTATTGTGGACTCCTAACGTTACAGACCCTGTTATTGTGGACTCCTAACTTTACAGACCCTGTTATTGTGGACTCCTAACTTCACAGTCTCTGTTATTGTGGACTCCTAACTTCAAAGACCCTGTTACTTTGGACTACTAGCTTCCCAGGCCCTGTTATTGTGGACTCCTAACTTTACAGACCCTGTTATTGTGGACTCCTAACTTTACAGACCCTGTTTTTGTGGTCTCCAAACTTCACAGTCTCTGTTATTGTGGACTCCTAACTTCACAGACCCTGTTACTGTGGACTACTAGCTTCCCAGGCCCTGTTTTTGTGGACTCCTAACTTCACAGGGCCCGTTATTTTGCACGCATTAAATTCTCAGGTCCTGGTAAAAAAGAATAATGTGTTGTAAAACATCTTAAACTTAGGAACTGACAGCAAAAAAAAAATAATAAAAAATAAACAAAATTCCTCTTTTGTTCGTATGACAATGATTTGTCGTATGTCGTGTGACAATGTTTTTATGTGACAACGTTTTGTCACGTGACAATGTTTTATCATGTGACCATGTTTTGTCATGTGACAATGTTTTCCGTGTGACGTATGACAATGTTTTATCGTATGTCGTGTGACAATGTTTTTTTTATATGTGACAACGTTTTTTTCATATGACAACGTTTCGTCATGAGACAATGTTTTTCGTGAGACGTATTACAATGATTTGTCTTATGACGTGTGACTGTCTTTTTTTCATGTGACAACATTTTTGTCTTGCGGTTTAAGCCTTGCCAGCACGATGTTGTGCTTTCGTGGCGGTGTGCACACCTTCTTTGCGCATCTGTGAGAAAAACAGGAAACTAAAATCTCACAATAAACCGAGAACTTCTCAACGCACGTCTACTGAACATGAAACCAAACTTTCTTTGCCTTCAAGATTTAAAGCTGAAGTCCAAGACGATCAGAGAAAGACTTAAGGGAAAATTTTTTCGCTCTTATCGTAATGATAACCATGTAGCAAGCAAACGAATTCAAATTTTATTGGGGTCGTTTCCCTTAGATGCTTTTGATTTTATTCTCTGCTGTTGGACCGAATCGATGTGACTGTAAAGTCAAGGGAATCTTCTACAAAACTCATTCGAAAGTCACTTTGAACTTTTATTACATAATCAACGACTAGTCAGTTTAGTTTAATAAATTATCTGTACAAGGAACGACACGTGAATTAAATTTGGAGAAAAAAAAACTTTTTACAAGTAGCAATTTTATTAGTGGGTTCAGTTCAACAAACTTGACTTTACAAGTCAAAGGAAGCTAACTTTAAGATGATCCACTTGTGAGTTCAAAATGACATAATGCTGTGGTTAACTACAAATTCGGCAGGAAGTTTGTAACGTGGACCATTGACCAGCAGAGTACGGCTTTATAAGTGCCGCCAGAAATGTTATAAATATGACGATATACAGTCAACGTGCCGCACTTTTGAGAAGCCCTGAGGAACACGGGACGTAACGCAGCTGAGTAATTTGAGGACACCCAACAATGGACATTGTGGTCATTATGGTGAGGATGCTGTAGCCACAGTTCTGTTCTCGATTTAAAATATCTCTGTTGTCAACATAGTGTATCAACTGCTGGTATTAGTAAATTACGGTGTACCTACAGCTAGTATTACTAAATTATAATGTAGCTACAGCTAGTATTACTAAATTATAATGTACCGACTGCTAGTATTACTAAATTATAATGTAGCTACAGCTAGTATTACTAAATTATATTGTACCGACTGCTGGTATTACTAAATTATAATGTACCTACAGCTAGTATTACTAAATTATATTGTACCTACAGCTAGTATTACTAAATTATATTGTACCGACTGCTAGTATTACTAAATTATATTGTACCGACTGCTAGTATTACTAAATTATAATGTACCTACAGCTAGTATTACTAAATTATATTGTACCGACTGCTAGTATTACTAAATTATAATGTACCGACTGCTAGTATTACTAAATTATTGTGTACCGACAGCTCAAACTTCTCTCATCGATCTCCGCTGCAGTCCCTTTTTGGACATAGCGTTTACTTTATTTATTTTAAAAGTACATATTTTTAAAAAATGTTTGGCTGATGGATTTTTTTTTTCAAAATTTTTTGATGGACAGACACATTGACGATACTTCATCCAGACCGGCCTGTCTGAGGCGAGCGTGTAACGACTGCTAGTATTACTAAATTATTGTGTACCGACTGCTAGTATTACTAGATTGTAGTATACCTACTGCTAGTACTACTAAATTACAGTGTACCGACTGCTAGTATAATTAAATTATAGTGTACCTACAGCTAGTATAACTAAATTATAGTGTACCTACAGCTAGTATAACTAAATTATAGTGTACCTACAGCTAGTATAACTAAATTAATTTTTGGCTAATTTTTTTTTCCACAGTTTTGGAATGAAATGTCTGCTGTAAAATACAATTTGAAAAATCAGTTGTTAATTTTAAATTTGAAAAAAAAAATCAAAATTCTAATGCATTTTAGTTTGAATGTCTTCATGTTTTTAATTTATGTAAAAATTTATTATTATTTACTGGCTTAATTTAAAATTTTTTTTTTTTTAAAACATCCGTATCAATAAAACATGAAAAATATTGAAGCTTTCTTATCTCAACTGATATCACGCACACACACACTTACAAACACAAACACACTTACAAACACACACAAACACAGGGATACTCAAAACACTTTGACATCATGACACAAAGATATTTGCGGAAAATACCTGGTAAACAATCTTTTCCTCAATATCGACGCCACGCAAAATAATTTGTTTTAAATATTTATTAATGTGTAATTTGTAATAATCACATAAGCAGTTCAATCTTTTAAAAAAATCCTGGCAAGCATTTTATATAACATTTCTATACTTTCAAGATTTAAAGTTCATTTTTCTTTCAATCATCTTCTCCACAAGATTTTGTTGAAATGTCTCAGTGATCTAAGCGCAGGGACTCGACCCTTCATGAGTTCACGGGCAAAGGTCAATGTCTGTCGTATCGTGGCCACAAAAAGGCAAACCCTGAGCGCCCTGCTGAGACACTACCTTGAGAACCGTCGAACGTCCTCCCTCTACACCACCGAATCACCCTACACCACCGAATCTCCCTACACCACCAAATCAACGCCCCGGGTCACAGCAGCCCCGTTTCAATGTGGGAGTATGGCGATCGACGTTGATGCCGCCATCATCCACGGGACTGAGGCCCCGGAAAAGGCCTGGCCCTGGATGGCTTACTACAAGGGCCCGAAGGGCCACTGCGGGGGCACACTGATCTCTGACCACTGGGTTCTGACCGCATCGCACTGCCTGCCCGGGGTCACTGAAATAACTTTTGGGAAGAGAAACAAGCAGGTGCCGACCAAACACGAACAACACCGACGCGTTGTACAGGAGCTCATCCACCCTGGTGCCGCCGCTAATGACATTGGACTTCTCCAGTTGGACCGTCCAGTTGAATTCAGTGACTACGTCCGGCCGGCTTGTCTGACCAATAACTCCGTCAGTGTTTACGACACGTGTTACGCCTATGGCTTTGGGTACACGGACCCGTTCGTTCTTCGTGTTTCGCAGACGCTGCAGCAATTGAAGGTGCGCATCATGGCGCAAGAAGCACGTGTCAGCGCTTGGCTGACGGTGCAATTCTGGCTGGCGGATGAGAGCATTTGCCTCGACAGAGACCCCAACAATCCTGGCGCGGGGATCTGTAACGGGGATTCGGGGTCACCGCTGAGCTGCAAGTTAGGGAATCAATATCACGTGGTTGGGATAGCGAGCCTCGTGGAGAAGAACTGTTCGAAGGTTCAGCTGCCGGATGTCTACGTGTTTACTTCACCTTACACCCAGTGGATCACAGAATCGATTCAGTCAAACCAGGGGGATAGACTGACCTGTGACAAGACGTGTGACAACTTGGTGACACCGTAGATGTGAGTTTGTCCCGAGAAATGATGAAAGTGTAATATACAGGAAAAAAAAGATCTATTTGAACTACATTGCGTAATGTTAGATGGATTAGTTGTAGTATTGAATAGACTGGTTGTAGATAAATAATCTTCTGTTTAAAAGGAGTAAAGCGATCCAATAAGAAATCACAAAATTATGTCAATTTATTTTCTTGCTTTTATGTCTATTTATTAATTAATTTTTTTAAACGTGTGTCCCAATACATCATGGTCGTAGTGGGTTCTAATGTATCCGTTTGAACTTTCTCGGGGCTTGGTAGACCTTGGCGGCGCCCAACTCCTCTCCAGGTGAACGGGCTGGGCATCAGGAAATACGGCCAGGAAAGTTTACCAGAGAATGCCGCGACCGAGCGAAAGCGACCCCTGGTGTAAGCTTGAACGTAGTAATCAGACACTCATAACACGGATAAGGACTGATCATTAACCAACACGAAGCTACTTGTATAAGTTTGACAGAAGGGAACTGGCCTGTCGTTTGTGTGGATACCCATGAGGAGACGGTGGCCCACGTACTAGAATGTTGCCCCGAGCTGGGCAGGGTCATGCAAGCCGAGGTCACGGCATCTGTGGAGGATTACCCCTATGGTGATGCCCATTTGATGAGGCTCGCCTGCGATAAATTGAACCGGATCTTAAGAGCCTAGGCTCGACCCTATGGCGGATCAGGGGGGGGGGCTGAGCGGGCTAAAGCCACGGGCCCCCGACGATTTGGGGCCCCCAAACTTTTTATATTTTATAATAAAAGTGTACAAATGTTTGCACGAACCCTTGAAAATATAATAAATTAAATAAATTTATAAACATTATCTATTAAGCTGATTGCGATTCCAGAGTTGCGAAGTTTTAAGTGCAAGATTTCCCCAGTCAGGGGTAAAAAAATTCCCAAATTAGGCTAAAAATTCCGAAATGCATTAAAAATTTGGGGAAAAATCTGAAAAGTGGCAACTTCAATTAAATGCTTTCGCATTCATTTTAATGACTTTTGACTTCCAAATTAAAAAATAATAAATATTTTTGCATTTTTAAGGCAATTTTTAATAGGGTACTTTCAATTTTTATTTAATCTGTACGTTTTTTTAACAACTTGGCTACAAAGCCAAAATATAGATTATACTTTTAAATTTTAACATCATGAAGTTTTAAAAAGTTATTTGGATACTCTTGTAATTTAAATTTGTCTGTGATTGATAAAAATATATATTAAAAAATGAATGTTTGAAATTTATTAATAATGAATCAATCATACATGGTTACATAGATTGTTATATGTTTACATATTATTAATGATTTGGTCCTTTATATGTAACAAACATTTTATGATGATTCGGGCTCAGACTATTTAATTATATTATTTAATAGTAATAAATTTACACAATCTGACTGTAAACTGTCTGCAGTCTACTGTCAGTGACAATGTTGGGGAAAACCTAGCAAAAACGTCAGGAAAAAAACAAGATCCGAAATAAAAAACCTAGACACGCTAAAAATAAACAAATATGACGTCAAAGAGCCTCGCACCAACACAAAAAAAGTATTTCTTATTTGAAAACGAGCATGTTTCAAATTATTTTATTTTATTTTTAATCCAAGAATGTAATTATTTTCTTTTAAATTGTCAATATAAAAAATTCCCATATGTTATGCAAAATCCTTATAAATTCCTAAATTCCCATTTTAAAAAGTTTGGCTAAAAAAAACACGATTCGGGAAATTTCTTAAGACTTCTTAACTCTGCGCGATCCAGACCTGACAGTCTTAATAATCTATAAAAATTGGCTCACTTAGAGAATATAGTATAAAATATAGTTTATATTTTTAAAATTTGTCAATTTAGACAAGCTCAGCTGGTCGTGTGGAAAGGGCATAGGCTTGTGATGCAAATGGTGTCGGGTTCGATTTCCAGCGATGTAATGTAAAAGTTTTTCTTTTCACACTCAATTTTTAACACACCGGCGAACATTTTAAACAGTTATTTCTTCGTGTTCGTTTCTTTTTTCATTATTAATATTTAGTTACAGTCTTATATTAGCTGTTAGCAATCATATTTTAAGGGACGCTGGCTGGATAGGGCCCCCGTTTGACTGCAGCCAGGGGCCCCGTGCAGTCTTAATCCGCCCCTGGCTCGACCCATAAGAGAAGGAATATTAACTAATTCTGTCTCATATCTATGGGATTCATAGTCAAAAACTTTGTTTTTACGGGTTGTTTAATTGAATCACTGACTGCTTAACTTGCATCGTGTGCAAGTACATCAGAGTTGTCTCCCATTAGGTTTACTTTGTGTTTACTAAAAATACCGGAATGCGAGAAAGCGGGTTAATTATTTATAGGCATATTTGTGTGCTTGACACGGGATCTTACCATATCAAATAATACACGATTTGATGTATTTAAAAAAAAAAAAAATATTTCATAAAGTTTTATCCTTCGCAAAAATAATTTCTTAATCTGTAAGCCAAACATTTTAAGAGATTTTAATTTAAGAAAAATAATTTTGTGTGTGTATATTTTGTGTTCAACGAGTCTACAGTTGGTTGGTAAAAATAACAGGTTGTTTAATTTAAAGTGAGTCAGTGTTTAAGCTGAGTTTTTTTGTTTTGTTTTTTTATTTAAAATGAGGTGGTGTTTAAACTGAGGTGGTGTTTAAACTGAGGTGGTGTTTAAACTGAGGTGGTGTTTAAACTGAGGTGGTGTTTAAACTGAGGTGGTGTGTGTTTAAACTGAGGTGGTGTTTAAACTGAGGTGGTGTTTAAACTGAGGTGGTGTTTAAACTGAGGTGGTTTTAGACTTGGAATTTGTTAAAACTGAGGTGGTGTTTAAACTGAGGTGGTTTTAGACTTGGGATGTGTTAAAACTGAGGTGGTGTTTAAACTGAGGTGGTTTTAGACTTGGGATGTGTTAAAACTGAGGTGGTGTTTAAACTGAGGTGGTGTTTGAACTGAGGTGGCGTTTAAACTGAGGTGGTGTTTAAATTGAGGTGGTGTTTAAACTGAGGTGGTGTTTAAACTGAGGTGGTGTGTGTTTAAACTGAGGTGGAGTTTAAACTGAGGTGGTGTTTAAACTGAGGTGGTGTTTAAACTGAGGTGGTGTTTAAACTGAGGTGGTGTTTAAACTGAGGTGGTGTGTGTTTAAACTGAGGTGGTTTTTAAACGAAATGGTGTTTAAACTGAGGTGGTGTTTAAACTGAGGTGGTGTTTAAACTGAGGTGGTGTTTAAACTGAGGTGGTGTTTAAACTGAGGTGGTGTTTAAACTGAGGCTGTGTTTTAACTCAGGCGGTGTTTTAACTGAGGCGGTGTTTAAACTGAGACAGCGTTTAAACTGAGACAGTGTTTCAACCGAGACAGTGTTTAAACTGAGACAGAATTTAAAACTGAGACAGTGTTTAAACTGAGACAGTGTTTAAAACTGAAACGGGGTCTATATAGATGATAAAAAGTGGTGTCCCGTCAAAATGACTCAGTCAAAACTGCCCCAGACAAATTGTTAGCATTTTTAAAAAATATAACATCTTTAGGGAAAAAAATACATTTTTTTCAGCTTTTTTCAACCTTTTCACCCTTAATAAAAGTGGTAAAATTGTAAAATTATTTCGTGCTAGGTTAATTAGACTATATTATTTCTTGTCAACAAACAACCGTGACTTGGTACCGTATCAAGTAAAGACTATTAAATTCATACTTGTGATGTCAATATTATTGTTTTTTGTGAGCTAAACCTTACACTGAATCGATTTGATACGAATGTACTATTTTATTGTATTTTTCACTTTAAGTCCATCTGTTAGTCCGGGGCCGTTTTGTCAGCGCCATTGTGTCGGAGGCCATTTGTCGGGGCCGTTTTGTCCGGGGCCGTTTTGTCGTTGAATCCTTTATATTGAGACGACTGATTATTTCCTGGGAGTGAAGTCGGTGAAATTCAACTTAAGCTTTCAACCAATGTTAAACCATACATCTGAACCTAGCAAAAGCGAGTTTAACTGTGTTAATCTAATCATTTCAACCAATGTTAAGCCATACATCTGATCAGAGGCATCACTAGGGTTTGTGTCTCCCGGGGCGGTAATTCATGGCGTCCCCCCTCACGACTTAACCAATAGAACTCCTCCAAGTCTTGCAATGCCAGATAACGGGAACATTCAGAATTTTACATGTATTTCGTCGCTTTTTTTTAAAAACATAAAACAGTAATATAACAGTAACATTTTAGAGTTTAGTGTCACCCAACTGATGGTGTCACCCGGGGCGGCCCACCCCCATCGCATCCCCTAGTGACGCCCCTGCTTCTGAAGCTAGTTTTACTAGCTTAACAACATCGTTTCGATTGAAACTATTGGAACACGAACTATGTCTTTCGACCGAATGCCACCCCAGGCTGCACCTCATTAGCACACCATTACAGGCATAGTGCTATTGGTGGCCAGTGTGTTGACCTGTCGCAAGGATTTGATTTCTAACCCACGTGATCATCTAATTAGTTTTTGTGTTCACACATGTCACGTAGTCATAATACCACCCCCCCCCCCNCCCCGTTTTTTAACCGCTTCTCCCCCCTCCCCCGTAGTCAACTGTGTTCATATCAGAACCATTTACTTCGGGAATGTTATGACTAATGTAACTGTGTGCTCCATGCTTGTTGGGTCCGGGCATGTAGTAGAGAAGTTTTATTCAGGATATTTTCTAAAGATAAATATCTCGATAGTGTCACTTAACTATTCCTTAACTTTAGTGAACTGTCTAGTCACATAAATAACACTTTACTATCAGTGATCTTAACATTCTGTCAAGTCACAAGCTAACCCTCTGACAGCGCATATTGTAACGAGACAATTGCTTATACACTTCAATATCAAGACACATCAATACAACGACACACCAATACAACGACACAAAAATAAAGCGACACACCAGTATAACGACACAATAATATCACAGAAATGTTTTTTTTAAAAATATAATTGAAGCGTTTTTTCTAAATTTATTTGTAGTGATTTTAAAATAGGAAAGCAAAGGAGGATATACAATGGATAAGATGGCCCTCTGGTCAGTGCAGTCAATGTGATCCCGCCGAGACCATAGAGGTAGACATAATCTTTTGCCACCTTGAGCAGTGACAGCATTCAGCACTTAAGGGTTTAAGGGAATTAACATTACGTTGTAAGGTTATGGTTGAGAGACTGGGTAGTGAGACTTGGTGAGAATGAATGGCGAGACTGGGTGCTGAAGCTGGGTTAGTGAGGCTGGATAGTGAGATTGGGTAGTGAGACTGCGTAGTGAGACTGGGTAGTGAGACTGCGTAGTGAGACTGCGTAGTGAGACTGGGTGCTGAAGCTGGGTAGTGAGACTGGGAGATGAGACTGCGTAGTGAGACTGGGTGGTGAGACTGCATAGGGAGACTGGGTGCTGAAGCTGGGTAGTGAGGCTGGATAGTGAGACCTGGTAGTGAGACTGCGTATTGAGACTGGGTGGTGAGATTTCGAAGGGATATTGAAAGGTCTGTTCAAGTTCGGCTAGAAGAGTCCAGGTGGTTAGCTCCAATTAACAACACATGCTGAGTTTTTTTCTTGGTGGTGGGGGGGGGGTGCGGTCGGTGGGAAGATTTCTCTCTGTTGATATCACGTAGTCAGAAAAAATACAAGAGACCCAAATATGTTCTGTATAAATCACATAAAGACCAACTGGGAACAAACACAACTTAACAATTGTAATTTCACATTAAATTTACCAAAACCTACGGGAATACGATCACCTCTGAGACGTGTTCGTCTTAAACACATGGGCCATCATATTTACCTCCTATAAGCAGAATAAACTCTTAACTCGTAGAGTCCTGTAATTTATAACAAGTCAAATATCTATTGTGAGATATGAACCACTGAGAGCTGATTCGCTAGAGCGTGAGACTCCCTGGACTTCCGTACAATCATTCCCCCAACAACATGGTGTGGACTGACGGTTGGAGACTTCTCATTAAGTGGCCGACCGTCCATGATGACAGGACTCATTAGCACGGTAAGAAACGTTAGAGTTTACATATCGAAATGATTTGTACGGTTAACAAACAGGAGTGAGATCGCATGTTCATTTATGATATTTTTATGTTGACACAGACAAGTTCCCAGATTAAACGTATTGTTACAACACATGCATGTACTTGTATGAAGGGGTAGCAGCTAGCTATAACAGTAATTACACTTAATATAGCGGCTGGGTAGTGAAGTCAATAGTGCGCTCGCCTCACAAGCTGAGGGGCGTGGGATCGAGCCCACGAAAAGCAACTATAAAAATGTTCAGAAATGACTAACGCTAAGAAAGCCCTCCGCTGACCTGGAGAGGGATGGGCGCCGCCAGTGTCTATTGAGCCTGAGAATATTCTAATGGAAACATTTGAATCCCCTACGACCTCGAAAATAAGGATGCTATGGGACAATAAAAAAATAAAACAATTTATTCACTACCATGTTATAAAGGTTTGGACACTATCATATCTTGTCTGTGACAGATATACAAGTTCATTTTAAAAAATATGTTTAGAAATAATCTTCTCCTACCAATGCCCAGATAGAGTTAAATAGACGAAATACAGAGACAACTCAGATTTACATCAAAACTCATAACTAGCACAAGGAAGAGTGGTGATCGAATTGAAATAAACAGTTAACAGTTCTTTTCATTGCAATTCTTTCATTACGGCATTTATCAACATAACTTATATTATAATTAAGAATTGATTGCATAATTAGCTTAATTCAAATTTTTGTTAAATTTTATTAGATAAAAAATTAATAAATTAAGAGAAAAATTGTTTTAAAAAAAAATAAAAAATAATAAAAAATATTATATTTTAAACAAAGTACTTAAGTGGACAGGGGGGAAATCGTTCTCAACCACATTAATAAGAAAATGATTGGAGGGTAAATAAACTTCATACTTGAAAGAAAGGGAAAAAAAAACTTATTTTCAACAACGTTTTTTACAAAAGTTTTTTGGTTGGTTTGTTGTTTTTAGTGTATTTTTTTTTAAAATGTGTGCTTTGATTTCAAATAGAGTTTTCTATGTGTTCATTTTATGACGTCAATTGTACAGATTTGTGTGCCATTATGTTCAAACATCGCTCATATTTCTTGAATCTGTCAATGAACAAACATCGTTAATATTACTTGAATCTGTCAATGAGCAAACATCGTAACGTTCATTTCAATTAGAAGTAAAAAGATGAACAGCTTGGTATCCCAGTGTTGCTGAGCCTCACACATGAGCTTGAAAGAAAAGAAAATATTTTTAAAAAACACATAACGAAAATGTAATAACAGCAGATACTTTTTGGCTGGTCCAGTTTTTTCTTTTTTTTTTCATTATTATTATTATTATTTTTTAAACCAATAAAGGGCTCTAGTTTGTTAACCTCTTAGGCCGTCCAAATGTAATGTTGTCTGCGAATTTAACTGCAAGGGAAACATCAGATCTAATTTATTGACGCCGGAGGTAAACATGAATGGTCTTTAATTTAACCTGTGCCTTTTGTTTGTGTTCGTTGTATTATAATACTCCCCCACATCCATTAAAAAAAATGTTAGATTGCAACGATAATTGTTATTCTATCACAATTCTATTTCTCTATCTCATCAACACCAGGTACTTATCCTGTTACTGGCACATCCCACCGGAACATGCACGCGCTACTACGACAGACAATGTGGCTTCTACGTCTTTCCCAAACTGCCCCTCTCAGTCTACCATGACTCGTATATGGCGCTCCGTTATCCGACGTTGGGTCCTCGGGCGACGACGCAACTGCCCCAGGAACAGGAGTCGGACCAACTGCAGGTGGCCCCGTCGGATTGCGGCACCATGGCCGTTGACATAGACTCCACGATTATCAACGGCTACAACGCCCCTGAGAAAGCGTGGCCGTGGCAAGCGTTTGTGCAAGGCACCGTCAAAATCTGCAGTGGGGTCCTTATCTCGGACTCCTGGGTCCTCACGGTCGCCCACTGCATCAACGACACCCGCTCGGTGACCCTGGGGCGTATCCGCGTGGACAGGTGGGAGCCGCACACCATCCAGCGCGAGGCGGCCAAGGAGTTTAAGCACAAGAGCTATGACCAGTATGCCAAGGGCGGCGACATCGCACTCATCAAGCTCAGCTACCCCGTGGAGATCAACGACTTTGTCCGCCCGATTTGCTTACCGACAAAATCGGAAATTCAAAAAATACCGGTCACGTGCTTTGCGACTGGCTGGGGACTGACCAACCCCACACAGGCCCTGGTCTACAACCATCTCCAGCAGCTCAAAGTCAACATCTTGACACAGAGACGTTGTCGATTTCTGTGGAGCCTTAAGGGCTTGACCATTCACAATGGTCATCTGTGCCTGGACTTTAACGACACGTCCCCCCACGCCGGGGTCTGCAAAGGCGACTCAGGGGGACCCCTGAGCTGCAAAGTGGATGACCGGTACTTTCTGTACGGACTGGGCAGTTTCGTGGAGGGGGGATGCCGGAAAGATTTCCTGCCGGACGTCTTTACTCGAGTGCCGGACTACATGGACTGGATACAGGCAACCATCAAAGCCAACAGCTAGAGAGTAGGACTGGATACAGGCCACCATCAAAGCCAACAGCTAGAGAGTAGGACTGGATACAGGCCACCATCAAAGCTAACAGCTAGAGAATAGAGGAAGATAACACGGGGGGGGGGGGAAGAATAATGTAACATGTACTGAAGAACAAGGTAACACGCGCATAATGCAACCGTCACTTGTGCCGCCTAGTATCCCCGTCTACCCAATCACCCCACCCCCACACCAGAATTTAAAAGGATACGCCTTCCTGTTATCGATAGTGTGATAACCAGAACATTACAGTAGTGACCAGACCAGCGGATCATAGTCCTTATTATATATACGTCATTGACTGGAAACTCTGACGTAATGCTTTAACCTTAAACTTCTAAATATAGATTAAACCGAATATTTTCTTACATATGCCATGAAATAGAACATATGATACGTATGGAAACTCATCTTGCGCTTTAGATGTTTTAAAATAGGGGATAAAATTATTGACTGAAATATCTGGGTGAAATATTTGACCTATGACATAAATGAAGGTTTCGTTCTTATATTGTTTTTGTCGCAATGACATCTACGTCTCTGAGAAATGCACATCACCTCTTGTATTTGACGTCATAATAGTTGTAAATGATGACTTTACAACTGCAATCATTTTACATATATATATATTTAGCAAACATTAATAAATCAACTATTTACAAGCACAATAATAAATCATTTATAAATTTTATTTCCAACAATTATGTTGATTAGAAATCAATATTTTCTTCTTTCAATTAATGATTCTAGTAAAAACATATGACCAAACTTGTTCCGGGTAGGTACAAAGTCGTTTTTGTGCAAAGATATTTTACAAAACACAAACTTTTCTTTCTGAAAACTAAAAGCAACTAAACTAATCAATTTGTGAGAGGTTCACCGCAGGCTGTAGCATATATACCTGTAAACAAAGTCACTTGTAAGAACCTGCCAACTAACTGTCGTCAGACATTTGGAACAAATACCCTATGTGTACACACATATTATCAATTTGTCGTGAGACATTTGGAACAAATACCCTATGTGTACACACATATGATCAATTTGTCGTGAGACATTTTGAACAAATACCCTATGTGTACACACATATTATCAATTTGTCGTGAGACATTTGGAACAAATACCCTATGTGTACACACATATTATCAATTTGTCGTGAGACATTTGGAACAAATACCATATGTGTACACACATATGATCAATTTGTCATGAGACATTTGGAACAAATACCCTATGTGTACACACATATGATCAATTTGTCGTGAGACATTTGGAACAAATACCTTATGTGTACACACATATATAAATTTGTCATGAGACATTTGGAACAAATACCCTATGTGTACACACATATGATCAATTTGTCGCGAGACATTTGGAACAACTACCCTATGTGTACACACATATGATCAATTTGTCGTGAGACATTTGGAACAAATACCCTATGTGTACACACATATGATCAATTTGTCTATGATCAATTTGTCGTGAGACATTTGGAACAAATACCCTATGTGTACACACATATGATCAATTTGTCGTGAGACTTTTGGAACAAATACCCTATGTGTACACACATATGATCAATTTTCTTTTTATTTGTTAAATAAAAAATAATATGACTTAATTTTGTTGAATGAATACCAATAACCTGAAATTATTGTAGGAATATTATTATTTTTTATCTCTGATGTCTCTGGGGACCAACTTCTGATCGTATTTCATGTGTACATTCTTTCTTTGCTGCTTTTTTTAAAATTTGTAAGTGTATGTATGTGTGTGTATATATATGTGTGTGTGCAAATAATAAAGAAAAATATCAATTTATTTCCTTATAATTATTTTTTTTTCGTTTTCTCTTAAGTCAATAAAACTGTACAAGCATGTCATAGTGATGTTTATATTCGCATTCTATGTTTTTTCTGTCACGTCCGTCCGTCCGTCCGTGACGCTAGGCGAGGTTTTTAAAATTAAAAATAAAATATCGACATAAAATAATTTTTAAAATGATGGTTTCGAGATTATCACAGCGTATTTCTCGCCATAAATTATTTAGTCGTGGCATCATTATTTAAGCTGTGAAAGGAAGGAGCCATGGTTTATTTGATGTAACAAGGGTATCACCCGTCAAAAATGACGGAAGTTTATCTAAATCTATTTATTTTGAACAAATGCTCATCAGAATAAAAAACTGATGTAATAAAATTTTACATTTATCTTTTTTTTCCTCCAAATTTAACAATTTTCCGCGGACGTTCAAAAATAATTATTTTTGGTGCGCTGCTTTTCTAAAATTAGTAGCGTCACGGACGGGCGGGGCGGAGGGTCATACATACATTGTAAATTATGTATATATATGTTTAATGTTTTTTTTATTTTTTGTATTAAATGTCCATTTGTGTGTGCGTGTATGTTATTATTATTTACGTTATTCTAAATTAAATTTTCTATATCAATGTATACTATTCATTATTCGGCTGATGAGACTTTCAATTGGTCTGTGTTTGGTTGTCAAGTTTCGATGCATTTTGAACTACAATGACATTTTTTTTATTACTGCAAATGAAGTTTGTCAACTTATGTTTCAGTTTAGCGTTTGTTTTTCTTTTATACTCTATGAGGGTACATATTTGTGTGTTTAAAAGAAATAACAAATTTAAAAATTGGAATATCCGCCCCCCCCCCCCCGACAATAGTTTCTAATTAATTGTCATTTCCATGTAGTGGCGCATCTTGAAATTTGCAGGGGGTTTGGCGGCCAGGGGGCTTAACCTCTTTGGGGCGCCAAATACATGGCAGTAGCGTAATATTTTATGTACACAATTTTGGACATTTATTTGGGGGCCCTTTTTAATTGGGACCCGGAAGGATTTCGAAATTTGTCTTCCCTCCCTTAGCTACGCTACAGGAACATGTAATATTTTAATGCGTCTTAGACTTTTTTTTTTTTTAAATTTTAAATTGCTTTTATTATAGAACTGGAAGAATAACTTACTTGAAAAGAATGACAACTGTTATTAGAATACCTAAGACGTATATATTAAATTATAAATATTATAAACTATTGGTACTTTAATATTTTCTTTTATCCTTTGATAAACTTCACTTAAAAGGTTTCATGCAAAATAAATAGTTCTTTGTTATTCACATTTGAAGACCTTAAGACAAGATGCAGCTATGTGATATTTTAAATAAAAAAAAAAGTTATCCCTAGTATCTGATTGAAGATAAAAATAGCCAGGTCTGAATCCGGCTATATGAAAAAAAAAATAATAATATGTATCCGACCCTATTAACAATTCAAATCTATTTAGTTAATTAATATGAAATCTGTATAATTTTGAACATTAAAACTTGATTATCTCAAAACTACAAAAAAGTGACATAGCCGTTTCTTACCTTGAGCTCTACATTTGTAAATGGTTGCATTGTTTTGTTTACACGTCTTTATAATGTGATGGTAAAAATGTATGGACCAATAACAAAATAGATCTGTAAAGGGTGCTGACCTGACGGTAATGTAAGTGTTGATGTGAATTCTCAAAACGTATATATTTTATAATAAATACGATTAACTGTTGATACTTTGATCTTTTCTTTCATCATGTGACAAACTTTGTTTACTATGTTTCATGCAAAATAAGTAGTTATTTCTATTTACTCGTGTAAATAGTTACAATTTATTTTTAAAGTGTTTTTGATAGTGTTGTAGTAGTAATGTGTGGACAAATGGGCGAATAAATTGACAATTCATAATCTTCAGTGAATCTTAAATGGCTTCAAATCACATATGTACTTGATATATAGATCACATAACAGTCACATATTTTATTTTAACGCACTTTGCTGTATTATGTCTGCAGTCATAATTGGTGCGAACTATTCAATTCGCAAGTTAACAGTATTTGTGAATACTTCGAACATCAAACTGCTTAGTTTTAATTTCACTTTATGATGTGTGTAATTCACTATGCATTTACAATTAAAATGATTATGTCCTTATTATTCATGCAAGCATATATAGCGCGGCTCCTTGCCCAGACGTTTTCTCATAACATATGAAGACCACAAACGAAGAAACGGCTATGTGGTTTTATGAAAATATTATGTACTAGCCGACCCGCGTCGTAGCATACGCTGCTAATGATTTAGTGACGGGTAACATTTTACGAAAGTAATTGAGGAGAGTGTGTGACTACTTTTCTGTCACTGAGCACAACGGAGAGCACAAATTTATTATGCCAATGTCGAGAAATAAAGCTTACAGCCGTGCTGCGAAGACATGTTTGAAAAGAAAGTGGAAATGAACTGGCACAAACACAAACATTTTTAAAATTAAAAAAGTAATGTCTTAGTTGGAGCGTGATCCTACGACCTTCCCCGTGTTAGGCGAATTTAATAAACTACGAAATACATGCTATTCTGTTTTTCTGAAAGAACAAAGTAATTAAACTCAATTGAACGACACATCATAGGTCTCGATGACCTCCACCCTGTGCACTACCATTTCTTGCCAGCTGTTTGGTCGGTTGGGTTAGACAGCTTGCTTGGTGTCCGGCATGGTTGAACCATGAGGAGAATTATATATATATATATATATATGGATATGATCATATCAAAAATTAAAAGCTATTAAATTAATTTAAAAGAAATCAGTATAATTTTCAACTTTAAAACTTGAATATCTCAAAAGTATAGAAATGTGACAAAGCTGTTTCTTCCCTTGAGCTATTCATAAAGATTCGTATGTATAATCAAAATATACAATTTGCTATGTATGTCCGTTTACAACGGTAGATTTTAGAAAGCCTACCGTAATAGCTTTGAAAAAAATACTGCACTACAAATTAATTGTTGAATATGGAAATATAATTTAAATTTTCTCTGTTCGTCTCCACATTTTCAGATTATTTGCTTTGCCGTTTTAAAGCAAAAGGGACAGTTTAAAAACCGAAATATATTTACTTTGAAAATTTCAGTCATTTTTGACGGCAAAACACTAGTTCAGAATATAATTAGTCATCAACAAATAACTTGTATTATTTGCCTCAATTATGCACTGCTAAAAAGAGTGCGGAAGGATGTTTTCCGCGCACATAATCGCACTGTTCGAGTCTCGTTTTATACGTGATCGAAATTATGGAACTTTGAAAGACAAGACTAATCGGGAAACAATGAATGTTTACTCTGTCAGCTGTAGCAGTAAAGATCTATTGCTGGTGAAGGGATACATTCTGTGACCTTAAGTGGTGGGTATGGTGCACTGGTTGGCTTTAATAGGTTGGTATGGTGCACTGGTTGGCTTTAATAGGTGGGTATGGTGCACTGGTTGGCTTTAAGTGGTGGTTATGGTGCACTGAACAGGTTGGCTTTAAGATTTGGATATGGTGCATTGGTTGGCTTTAATATGTGGGTATGGTGCACTGGTTGGCTTTAATAGGTTGGTATGGTTCACTGTTTGAGTTGAAGCGGTCGAATGATCCACCGTTTTTGTGTTTTGTTTGCAGAGGCGCAGTCAATGTGATAAAATAATGGGTCTCTTACTAAAGTAGATGTCAGTTATGTTATTTTTGTATTCTCTAAAACAATCAACTTGGACACAGTAGTATTTTTATAATGAAAGGATATAGCTATAATGCGTCTGCAATACATGTTCGCCATAGATCGATTTTAAGGTGTTTCGAATCTGACGTCTATGCTAGGTAATCGACTTATTTCTATGTTGGTTCTTAGCCATTGTTTTAACTATTTCTAGATTGGAACCTTGGTCAGGTTATGGAATGGCTTCTATAAGGATTCTAGGCTGAGTTCTAGACCTGCCCCATTTCAGATTCTAGTTTTTTTTTTCTAGACTGTTTCTAGTCAAGGTCTAGCTAGTAGACCATCTCAACTTTCTCTCCAATCGACTTTAAATCGTTGATTTTGTCTGCCAATTACTCTCCTGGTACTGTAAACACTACAGGCACCAGATCTTGGCACAATGCCATATTCTTAACTACCCAACAAAGCGAAACATTTTGAAAATAAATTTACCTAACCACGAGACAATGATATATCAATATTAAAAAAAAAATTGTGATAAGTTTTAAAAACAATGCTGACAATGTTTGGGTGTTATTAAACTTAGGGAATGTGCTTCAATAAAGCGATTTAAGTGATACGCTGAACTAAATAAAAATGTTTAAAAAAATATTTTAAATGTTTGATTATGTAGTCTAGACGTTCCTTATTTATTATTATTATTTTTTTAATTTTTTTTTTTTT
>MUZC01002196.1:581906-618693 GCA_002072015.1 Radix auricularia
TGGGGGGGGGGGGATTGCGGTTTTATCATGTAATACGCCGACGACAACCCCCCCCCCCCACCACATTAAGCGCTATAGAAAGCTCTATTATAATACAATGATTTATTTAAAAGGTAAACGATGACCTAACAATTGATCACATTCCATCGCCCCTAAGAATTTTGACGGTCTCCAATTAGAGGGTACCAAGCATGAAGAGTTGCATGTTTACGGTAAGATCTTGGATTTTGAAGATACTCTACTGAAATAAATACTCCCTTTTTACATTGAATAGATGGAGAAAAATATCGATAAAAGTGCCAGTAATTTTTATTTTTAAATGTCATTTTTAAAAATAAAATTTAAATTTTAGCAGCCCTAGGAAATTCTCAATCAGGCCAAAACAAACGTACTCGATATGTTTCAGATCAACAACAATCAGAGTCTGGCACTGAAGTAAGACATGTTCAGTCTTGTCATTTTGTTTTTTTCCGGCAATGGGAACTCTGTTTTACTGAAGCTAAAGAGATGAAATTTTGTCTAGGGCCACCTTGCAATACTAAACACACACACAACGGTTTAACTAACCTGGCAATACTACACACACAAACAACGTCTTTGCTAACCTGGCAATACTACTTACACAAACAACAGTTTGGCTCACTTGGCAATTCTACACACATAAACAATGGCTTGCTTCACCTGGCAATACTACAAACATAAACAACGGTTTGGCTCACCTGGCAATACTACACACACAGAAACAAAATCTTGGCTCAATTGGCAATACTACACACACAAACATCTTGGTTCACCTGGCAATACTACACACACAAACATCTTGGTTCACCTGGCAATACTACACACACAATTAACGACTTGGCTCACTAGTGTAAACAACAAACCCATAAATCACATTTGTTCACTAGTTGAAACTAAAACCTTGCCAACGGCCTGATACTTAACTCCATCTCTCCCCTAGGTTCTCACCTGCCGTGTTAACTCCATCTCTCCCATAGGTTCTCACCTGCTGTGTTAACTCCATCTCTCCCCTAGGTTCTCACCTGCTGTGTCTTCAAATCGTCGTATTCCTGTTGGAAGAAACAACCAACGATAAGGTGCAGCACGTTTGTCCGGCCCCAGGCCGAGCTGAATCAATACCGATACCAACATGACGTCTACCTACAGTCGGTCTTCGGGGAGCCCGGGGTTCCGGTACTGGAGCCGACCCTGAACACAACTACTTCCGTGTTGAATCCACCCAAAGACACGTTATTTGACGACGTGAAATGCGGCACGATGGACATCGACCCATCCCACTGGATCATGGTCGGTCAAGACGCGCCGGTCAAAGCCTGGCCCTGGCAGGCCTACGTCGAGTCAGAGAAATACAGGTGCGGAGGGGTGCTCATTGCGCACCACTGGGTCCTCACAGCCGCGCACTGCGTCAGCAATAACAAGTTCGTGAGTTTCGGAGTCAACGACCTCAAAAAGAGAACCTCCGATTCGCGGCGGATCGCCGTGCGGGCCGAGTTCGTCCCCCACAAGTGGACCAGTCTTCAGGTAGACGACATCGGGTTGATACAACTGGTCAACCCCGTGCCGTTCAATGACTTCATCAGTCCGGCGTGCCTCCCCAGGGACAGGGAAGACTTGCGCATCTCGGACTACTGTTACGCGACCGGCTTCGGCGTGTCTCACACCACCACCTCCCGTTTACAGCAACTCAAAATGCGAGTCCTCCCCCAGAGAACCTGCAGATACGCCTGGAAGATCACGGGGAACCCATTCATCAACGACGAGCACGTTTGCGTCGACGCCTTGGACGTCGACCGGAGGGCGAGTATGTGCATCGGCGACTCCGGGGGGCCCCTGAGTTGTCTGGTCAGGGGAAAGTACTTCGTCATAGGCGTGGCCAGCTTCATCTACCGCGGCTGCAACGGCACCATCATCCCCAACGTGTACACCAGGGTCTCGTCCTACATCGACTGGATTCGGAAGATCATCCGAGACAATTGATGACTGGATTAGGAAGATCATCCGAGACAATTGATGACTGGATTAGGAAGATCATCCGAGACAAGACTGGATTAGGAAGATCATCCGAGACAATTGATGACTGGATTAGGAAGATCATCCGAGACAATTGACGGCCGCTAACAGCTGTGTTGAGCCTTGGATTAGGAAGATCATCCGCGACAATGGACGGCCGCAAACAGTTGTGTTGACCCAAATGACCGTTAGCAACGAGTAGCATGCCAGAGACTAACAGCGACTATTCGACTTATTGTCACTGAAATCTTGTCCAGTTAAAGGGAAGCACTGAACGTGTGTTATATAGCTATCCCTTCATGGCGTAAATGTGTATGTGAAATGACACAGACGGAATGTATGCGTAGTATCCTATAAGAAACACGCTATACGGATATATCGCCAGACATACGTAATTGTCTGGCCATGTCCACTGTAGGGATGGTCAAAGGGACCTCTCTAGTTCGCTGTGGTGACCTTACGCTGATTGTGGTCAATAAACAATCAACAGCTCACGGACACTATGTGGACATTTTATTTCATAAACTTTTGAGAATAAAAAGACTGGTCATATATTTAGGTTTTAAAATTGTGTTATACTAATACTCTATACTCTATACATAAAAGTTATATTTTTTAAATTTAGTTTTTTAATGCTTCACAAACCAAACAGACATATCATTAAAACACTTTACATATGAAAGGGAGAGAAAAAAAAGTTATAAATAAAATATATGGCAAACACTGTCCAAATCTCAATGATCGTGTTCTATTGATGTATCAATAGGATATAAACATAATAAATGTATCAATAGGACATAGACAGATAAATTGTATAAATAGAATATAAACAGAATAAATGTATTAATAGGATACAACAGAATAAATGTATTAATAGGATACAACAGAATAAATGTATTAATAGGATACAACAGAGTAAATGATAAATAGAATATAAACATAATAAATGTATCAATAGTATATGGACAGAATAAATGTATCAATAGGATATAAACATAATAAAAGTATCAATAGGATATAAACATAATAAAAGTATCAATAGGATAAAATAAATGTATCAATAGGATATAAACATAATAATTGTATCAATAGAATATAAACAGAAAAAATGTATCAGTAGGATGTAAACAGGAAAAATGTATAAATAGAATATAAACAGAATAAATGTATCAATAGGACATTACAAATTAGTTGTGTAAATAGGATATAAACAGAATAAATGTATCAATATGATAAAACAGATTAGTTGTGTAAATAGGATATAAACAGAATAAATATATCAATAGGACATTACAAATCAGTTGTGTAAATAGGATATAAACAGAAGAAATGTACCAAAATACCAGGGCCATGGATGGTGTATTAGGTTATAATCTATGATACTCAATACCAGGGCCATGGATGGTGTATTAGATTATAATCTATGATACTCAATACCAGGGCCATGGATGGTGTATTAGATTATAATCTATGATACTCAATACCAGGGCAGAACGGCAGAGTAAATGTTATACCCGTGCCTATGGCAGTAAGTTGTAGACTTGGTTGAGATTTGAGTAGCGCTCATTGCATGAAACAGACTAGCGGAGTGAGCAAAGGGGTGTAACACATGAATGTCTTTTGATCGTAAGGAAACTTGGGTTGTCCTCCACGGTTTAAAAAAAAAAGACAGCCCCAGATCTTACACATTCGATAGACTTGTAATAAAGCAAAAAATATACAATTGACCTATTTAAAGGTCAAAGAAAGCAACTTATTTCATATGAATTTGAACGTGGCAATTTTAATTTTTTTTAACGTATACATTAAGTTAAACTAATTTAAAAAAAAAAAAATTAAATTCCTTTAACTTATTTTTTAAATTATAAAAAATTTAAATATCGATAATAATTAATTAAAACTTCATATTTATTTATATTTACTTAAAGTACGGTATTTAGAAATAGAGGATTGTACCCAATCAGAAAGGGGACAAAACCATTAGGAACTATTTTGTATAATATTTCTTGTTGTTTCCCTTGTAGTATTTCTGCCAATGCCCAAACTTGAAAAAAAACAACAACTTTACAAGCTGATGTATAGGATGTTAAGTTGATTGTCCACTATCTCTAAGTTGATTTTCCACTATCTCTAAGTTGACTGTCCACTATCTCTAAGTTGACTGTCCCCTATCTCTAAGTTGACTGTCCCCTATCTCTAAGTTGACTGTCCACTATCTCTAAGTTGACTGTCCCCTATCTCTAAGTTGACTGTCGCCTATCTCAAAGTTGACTGTCCCCTATCTCTAAGTTGACTGTCGCCTATCTCTAAGTTGCCTGTACACTATCTCTAAGTTGACTGTACACTATCTCTAAGTTGACTGTCCACAATCTCTAAGTTGACTGTCCACTATCTCTAAGTTGACTGTCCCCTATCTCTAAGTTGACTGTCCCCTATCTCTAAGTTGACTGTCCACTATTTCTAAGTTGACTGTCCACTTGTCTTCAGCTGGCTTTCAGTTGACTCTCCATTAGGCAATGTCACATTGAGACATTTAAAACTCTCGAAACCCTAAATACACAAATTGTAATAAAACCTCACATCCACACAACTAGTGGTAAAACCTCACATCCACACAACTAGTGGTAAAACTTCACATCCACAAAACTAGTGGTAAAACCTCACATCCACACAACTAGTGGTAAAACCTCACATCCACACAGCTAGTGGTAAAACTTCACATCCACACAGCTAGTGGTAAAACTTCACATCCACACAGCTAGTGGTAAAACTTCACATCCACACAGCTAGTGGTAAAACCTCACATCCACACAACTAGTGGTAAAACCTCACATCCACACAACTAGTGGTAAAACCAAACATCCACCCATGTTGCTAATTGTGTTTTGTCCTGATGCGTGGATCTCAACTGTAGTTTGTTTAAGTCAGTCGCACAGTCAATCAGTCGCACAGTCAATCAATCTCACAGTCGCACAGTCAATCAGTCGCACAGTCGCACAGTCAATCAGTCGCACAGTCAATCAGTCGCACAGTCAATCAGTCGCACAGTCAATCAGTCGCACAGTCAATCAGTCGCACAGTCACGCAGTCAATCAGTCGCACAGTCAATCAGTCGCACAGTCAATCAGTCGCACAGTCACACAGTCAATCAGTCGCACAGTCAATCAGTCGCACAATCGCACAGTCAATCAGTCGCACAGTCGCACAGTCAATCAGTCGCACAGTCGCACAGTCAATCAGTCGCACAGTCACACAGTCAATCAGACGCACAGTCGCACAGTCGCACAGTCAATCAGTCACACAGTCGCACAGTCAATCAGTCGCACAGTCAATCAGTCGCACAGTCAATCAGTCGCACAGTCACACAGTCAATCAGACACACAGTCGCACAGTCGCACAGTCAATCAGTCACACAGTCGCACAGTCAATCAGTCGCACAGTCAATCAGTCGCACAGTCAATCAGTCGCACAGTCACACAGTCAATCAGACACACAGTCGCACAGTCAATCAGTCACACAGTCGCACAGTCAATCAGTCGCACTAGTCGCACAGTCAATCAGTCGCACAGTCAATCAGTCGCACAGTCGCACAGTCGCACAGTGAAATGGTCGCACAGTGAAATGGTCGCACAGTCAATCAGCCGCACAGACGCAAAGTGAAACGGTCGCACAGTGAAACGGTCGCACAGTCGCACAGTCAATCAGTCGCACAGTCAATCAGTCGCACAGTCACACAGTCACTCAGTCACACAGTCGCACAGTCACACAGTGAAACAGTCGCGCAGTGAAACAGTCGCACAGTGAAACAGTCGCACAGTGAAACAGTCGCACAGTGAAACAGTCGCACAGTAACACAGTCACACAGTCGCACAGTGAAACAGTCGCACAGTGAAACAATCGCACAGTCACACAGTCATTCAGTCACACAGTCAATCAGTCGCACAGACACACAGTCACACAGTCAAACAGTCGCACAGTCACACAGTCAAACAGTCGCACAGTCACACAGTCAATCAGTCGCTCAGTCATACAGACACACAGTCACACAGTCACATAGTCACACAGTCCCACAGACACATAGTCACACAGTCACACAGACACACGGACACACAGTCACACAGTCACACAGACATAAAGTCACACAGTCACACAGACACGTAGTCACACAGTCACACAGACACACGGACACACAGTCACAGAGTCACACAGACATACAGTCACACAGACACACATACGAACAGTCATACAATCACACAGTCACACAGTCGTGATGTGATAGACGTTAACGAAAAATTTCTTTGTTGTCAATTCTTTCTTTTGCGACCAACAAGACATTTTTTTTTAAAAATTACTTGCCAAGCTTTGACTTTATATTTGCAACTTTAAAATTGAACTTCAAACAAACAGAAAACATTGTTTCTGCCAATCAAATTTTAAAAAAAATTGAAAACTTCTAATGATATATTGAATAAATTTAACTTTGTTGCACTGTAATTTTACTGACTATAAAAAAGTATTCATTAGGAAAATATTATTTGTCGCCCATTAAACTTTATAATTGATGTAAATATACTTACTACTTTAAGTTTTCTTCAACAAATTTGCTACGAGAAACATCCTTGCAAGATGTGACCCTTTTATTTCAGTGTTTAAACAAGGCCTATGGACCGAAGAGAATGCAAATTGCAGCTGTAAAACTTTGTTTACGGGCTGTCGGCGTGTCTCCATGACTACGGGCACGGATATCAGGTAATCCCGTGAAATGGCGCTGTTCTGATGAGCTCTTACCATACTGGATAAAACAAGTATTCGAGGACAATACCAAACTCAGGACTATTCGTTGAATGTGATGGCGTCATCTTGAAGTTATTTCATGAAGCCTGCACTACATATCTATCCTCTAATTCGATGGGTAATTTACTTTAAGGTAGTGTATCAGAAAATAGATAAGTATTTCCGTCACTAGTTATTTAGACATTGTTTTGACTTTCGATTTCCTGACTATCATCATGGAAAGTGAATTAAGATTGAATTAGTAAAATAATGAATGCCAAAATGTGTATTGGACTACTTGAGGAGAGGAATACTCAATGTTAGAATCGCTTCTAGAGCGCTATCTACCTTTATAAAAATATTTAGTATGTAAATTTTTTTTTAAAAACTGCTTGGTCTTTTTATATGAAGATTGGTATCGGATTTATAAGTGAAACAAGTGGGTCAGTTGATAGTGGTGCACATATCCCGAAAGGTGGGTCAGTTGATAGTGGTGTACATATCCCGAAAGGTGGGTCAGTTGATGGTTGTGCACATATCCCAACAGGTGGGTCAGTTGACAGTGGCACACATATCCAACAAGATGAGATGGATATTCATCTATTGATAGGGCTTTGTATCTTTATATATATATTAGGGCTGTTATCGATTAAATTAAATTTAATCGTTAACTTTTGAAAATTACCGATTAAATAATCGATAATTTTGTTAAGCTAAAAATAAAACTGTATGACGTCATTAAACTGAAAATTTCAAGGGAAGAAATAAAAACAGGCGATACTTATGACCATTAAGTTATTTTTAAAACAGTTAGCACTGAAAAGAAGTTAAATAACGTATTAAAGTTGAGGCACTTGAATGAAAATTTCAAATTAATTTTATAAATATAAAAGTCATACAGCTGTATAGAAATTGTTTGATGATTAGTAAAAACATAAAAATCAACTTTTTATCCCAAGTGGTTCGAAAGCTATGATTTTTTTTCTAAGACCTTATAATCTCTTTTTTCACTATTTCGTTTTCCTTCATATTTTGTGCCCTTTTATTGCATTTTTTTAAAATGCCCATAACCTAAGTATTTAATTTAATTAAATTTAAAACACGTACTATTGTTAGGGGATATATTTAAAAATAAGTAGAACCTAGTTCAATATAATGTCAATGAATTTAAAGTTTGTTATTGTTAAATAGTTAAAACTACGTTGTTGTTGTTTTTTTAAATATCATTGTCCTTATAAAACAGGTTATTTTTACTCTTTCTGAACTCCCTTATCGGAGAAGTTTGTACGTAAAAAATAAAATAATATAAGAACTATTATTAATTATTTATTAATAAATCGAATTTAAAAAAAACAAAAAAAAAACATTTTTTTATTTTTAATCACTATTTTATCGATTAAAATAATTTTAATCGATAAAATAATTTACCGATTAATCGAGAAATTAATCGGTAATTTCCGCAGCCCTAATNATATATATATATATATATATATATATATTTATAAATATTTGGCAAATATCTATACATGTATATCCTGGGTGACCCGTTACAACGGCCCCGTCATAACGGCCCCAGACAAATTTTAACATTTTTAAACAAAAAAATTATATTTTTTGCATTTTATGCTTTTCTCAACTTTTTTGTTGTTTATAAAATAAAGTTGTAAAATTGTAACATTATTTCTTGAGATGTTATTTATATTATTTCTTATTAACAAAAACCGTGTCTTGGTATCTTATCGTGTTAAGGCAATCAAATTCAATCTTTTGAAGTCATTATTATTGTTTCTTGTGAGTTAAACCTGACACTGAATCGGTGAGTAAAAATACGAATGTAATATTTGATTGTATTTTTAACGCGATTTCACTTAGGAATTGTGTTTATACATTTGAAATGTCTGTGCACAGGTGAGCTTGCACATTCAACTCCTCCTGAACCATATCAGATAGAGAGTTCGTGTCTTTTGCAAATATGTTAAGGATGTCCCAAGGATGTGCAACGCCATAAACATGCAAAAACAGTTTACTGGATTTCCTGGGGAAAAAATCAGTATTTTGTCAATTTCTCGCAAGCCATAACATCTATCGGGTTGAAACAAATGCATAACATTAGCTAATCATATTTACAACAATATTGGAGAAGGAATTTTTGAAATATCTATTTTTGTTCGACTCCGTAATTTTAGCAGCATTTTGTAGAAAGCAATTGTTCTGTTTTCTTTCAAATTTAAAGATTTGAAATGGTCTTTAATTTCATCTACAATGATAGCTAATGGGGTTTTCTTGCTTTGTAAATGCTTTTGTTAGATTAATGCGTGGTGCGCATTATGTTGACACATTCTTCGTGTGATGTAGCGTGAGGGGATATGACGTCATATTTTGTTACGTTTTCGAATTTCTTATTTGAATGGACTTTAATGAAATCTAGAATAATTTCCCTTGAATAAAAAAATCGGAAATTGTTGGAAATTGCTTTAATTTACTCATTCGTGTTTTTATTACTTGTTTACCCTTAGTCCATCTATTAGTCCATAGGGCCGCTTTGTCGAGGCCGTTAAATCGGATCCCATATGTCGAGGTCGTTTTGTCCGTGGCCGTTATGTCGGTCGCCCAGAACCATGTATTTGGGTATATATTGGTTTGATACTTTCATGGAATCAAAGAGGACTTTTATGTCTCCTATACTCTCAGTCGTCCGTATTGAAACTTAAAAAAAAACAACAAAACAACATAAAGAATCACAATAATAATAATAACGTTTACATTAATATCTAATAATAGATATAATGATAAATATAGCAATGACAGTGGGTTCAATGAACTATAGTTGTCTTCCCCTGCTATCGTCGGCCAACTGGTCAACACAATAAGTCAGGCTTTCGGCTGAGGTGGTCATTAGCGTGGTCAGTGGTCAGTTACACAACAATGAACATAATACCAGCATACATAGAGGTCACCCACCTCACTATGTCATCACAATTGCCCATGTCCTCACAGTTACCCAAGTCCTCACAATTGCCCATGTCCTCACAGTTACCCATGTCCTCACAATTACCCATGTCCTCATAATTGCCCATGTCCTCTCCATCTTGATATCCTACTCATCCTGATAAACTTTCACCTCCCTTTCATACTGTCCCGTATCTCTGTTTCTTGCTACTTTTCTCTGCCCCGTGTTTCCAATTCTTTGAATACGTCAGATTACCCCAGCGGGTGCCAGTGGGCAGAAGGAAGGCCCATAATAATAACAGGGACGTCACTTTCGTCAGGGTTGCTGGGTGCACTCAGTTGGATCCTAACAACTGGGACTTTTATGATCCCTTTTATCTTAAATATTTCTGACTATTTACAAAAGTTTTTTGCGTCTAACGTTTATCTATTTCCATATAATATATATATATATATATAACAATAAAATCCTTAAGCGATATAAGCCAACTAAATGACACACCCTCATTTCGAGAGGTCCGACTAAGGTTACAGCGAAGCTCTAGCGGACCAATTACAAATTTGTCTTGCCCTGTTTACTTATGTAGGCCTTTTATTTTCATGGTGGAGATCTTTTAATAGGCTGTTCAATTTGAAAAAACTGTTCGATCATTTTCATAAAATATCCTGACTTTCTGTTTGAACTTATCTCGAAAGATCTTTGTTCATTCCACGTTCAATTTAGTTGAGTTTTTTTTACTTTTAAGACTAAAGTCCATAAAACTTTGTAATATTAAAAAGATGAATACAATTATTATATATATTTTTAAATTTACAAACACATACCATATATACTCGTTCGAAACCCGAATTTTTTGGGGGATACAATATAGCGGAAAAGGTTGGGGTTGTCTGCTTACGAGCGGTCATAGGTGATTTCTGCATGTACATTGAACATCAAATCCTTGTCTACCTTCTACAAGATTCGACTGTTCTACCAGAAGTTATACATATTATCAAACATCTGCACTTGCCTTATTTATTCATTTTTATTAATTTTTTTGTGGAAGTTTTATCTTTTTGTTCTTCAACCTAAACAAAAGTAAACAGTCATAATGACCGATTTAGCTTGTAGTTTTAAAAACAAAATTTTATTTTGTTTCGCACTGTCCTATTATTTTTTGAGGTCGTTTCATACATAAGGGATTTATAGTATACAAAAGAGAGGGTGGGGGTCCCCTTACGAATGGTCGGGCTATAGAACAATCAAATAAGGTAATTTCTATTTTTGTTTATGCTGAAATATTGTTTTATGTGAATATAGTTTTCAAACATTAACGTCGAATGCTAGACTTGACTTCTCAAAAAAAAAAAAAAAATCAACTAAACTATGGAAATCTCAATTTTACTACATTTCTACCCTACAGCCTTCTCCAAAAGTGATAAGAAATATTGACGTTATTTAATTACGATGACAAATGTCTCCTTCCTTTTATAACTAAAAAAGTGTCCACGTTTTCTTTTCATAAATTAAATTTCGTCCAAAATAGTATTTATATTTAATCTTAGTGAGAAAAAATATTATTTCCAATTCAGTTTATTAGCACAAATTTTATTACAAAACCGATATATGACAATTATTTAATTAGCAACTAAGTTGGTTCAACGTTTTCAGAATTTTTCTATTAAAGGTAAGGGGAGCCCAATTTTACGGTACCCAGAAGGTAGCCCTACATTTTTAGAGTACAATTCAAATGTTAGCCAGACGCCTGCTAGACGGTTGCCAGACGTCGAGTGACCTCACGCTGGTTCACGGCTCCATCCCCTCCCACTGTCGTCACGGTCCCCCGTCACGGTTCAGTTGCGCCCGAGGGCGCCAAGCGCAGAGCCTTAAAAACCTCTCCAACAGCGCCCTAAATCAAACGGCCCCATAGACAACGGCCGCATATGTAAAACATCATATTATGTCACGCCACCCAGGGCGCAGTTTTGACTGATCGTGGGGTAAGCTTCGGATATCACAGTGCAAGGCCGTCGCTAGCGCCCCCGGACGCCCGTGGTGTTTGGGGTTAGCTGCATCATGCTTGACAATGCCCCTCCAAGACGCGCCATTTAGCAGCTGTTAAAGTTGCGAGATGACAGGGAATAGTGACAACATGGCCCATTGAATTGAATTAAGGGAGGCCACTCACTTACCTACGGCTCTTAATGTCGTCAAGCGTCCTGCGCTCCTACAGTCAAATGTCTTTTGCCGATTTATGATTTCCGCCATGTTCGTTTATTATTTTTTTTTTTTAAGATCACACTTTTCCAACACATCAAGGTTTACGCGCTTAGGTGTGTCGCGTGGGTGACGTCGTGTGCGGGGTTTAGCATTGTTGCCAGCTGGAGAATCTCATGAAGTCACACCTCGGCACACCTGCACCAGGGGTGCGGTTGATGAAGGTTCACATATCCATATGATGACACCGCATACTTTCTCAGACGATATCAGATGACACATCGGTTAGATGGAAGCTTGAAAACGTGACATTGTCGTCATGGCAACTGATCTTAGGCAACAATTTGTTTCTATTAATGTTTTGATTGTTTTTTTTTTTTTTTTTTTTTAGTGGTTCGGAAGGTATGGGTCGTGTGTAAAGAAAGAATACATGTCCCAACGAAATTTCGAAAATGCGGGAAAATGTTTTAGTTGCTCTCCAAATTCCAAAGACTGTTGTTGAACTTCCCGTCTCTTTGTTTCTTTGTCTAACGCAAGGTTTACCCCAAACCACACGATTAAATTTATCCCCCACCCCAAGAGTAAATGATCCACCAACACACGTGTAGATGTATCGATGTATCCACCCACTCCCAGGTGTAAAGTTATCCATACCCCATGTGGCAATATATCACTTACCCAATGCGTAATGCTATTACCACTTCCTTAATCATTCCATGCTACACTTATGTCACACACGCGTGCTGAATGATCCACCTTATATCCCTTCCGTTTGTCCCACCGATGTCCCACCGTCAGTGCCATCACATATCCAACAATAGCCCAAACTCATGTCCCAACTTAGGTCCCACCATAAGCCCCACACACGCCCTATACTAAATCTCACCTGTGTCCCATCATATGCTTCACCCCAAACCTCATTTTAAGTCCCACCCGATGCCCCATCTAGGTCCCACCCAATGACCTGCCTCCCCTGTACGGTATTGCTCATCAACCCCACCCTCACCCCCCGTCTAAGCCTGGGGATATCTTGGCACGTGACGTTAACCTAATTTAATGCTGCTCTAGTGTTGTCGAAATGCTGCCTTATGGCCTGATCTAACAATACCTGCTTCTGTCTCCGGCCGTAAGGACTCCTTTTGTTAGCAGACATGATCTCTGAGGCGGCGGCAGAGCTGTTTTTTTTTTTCTTTCTTCTCCCTAGCAGTCCGCTAAGTGTAAAGATCTCTCAAGGAAGGAAAAGGAAATTAATTTATAATTTTTGTTTTTTTTTATCCAAGAGTCCTCAGTTGAGTTCATTTCTTCCGGTAGCATTATTTCAGGGGAAGGCTACTTAGTTTACATTTTAAAATTAAGTTAAAAGTCATTTTTTCCGGTAGCATTATTTCAGGGAAAAGCTACATGATTTACATTTCAAACGTCAAGTTAAAAGTCATTTCTTCTGGTAGCATTATTTCAGGGGATTGCTACATGGTTTACATTTTAAAAGTGAAGTTAAAAGTCTTTTTTTTCCGGTAGCATTATTTCAGGGAAAAGCTACATGATTTACATTTCAAACGTCAAGTTAAAAGTCATTTCTTCTGGTAGCATTATTTCAGCGGATTGCTACATGGTTTACATTTCAAACGTCAAGTTTCAAGTCATTTAAAAAAAAAAAATTTCCCACATCGCTTAAACAAATTAAGTAAATTAAGGTCTCACTATAAACAAAAACATATATAAGAGAGTATAAGATACTTTCAAATATCTAGGGGCAACTATAAACGAACACAATGAGATAATTTTGGAGGTGAAAGAAAGGTTAATAGCTGTCAACCGCTCCTACTTCAACTTACAAAAACTTCTAGGAAGCAAAAACCTCTCAAAGGGAACAAAGAAAATAATATACACCAGTAGTAACATACGCTAGTGAGACTTGGACCCTGACCTGAAAGCCAGGGAACCTGCTCAACACATGGGAGAGGAAAATACTCCGGAAAATATATGGCCCTGTTATAAAAAATGATATCTGGAGAATTCGTACAAACCAAGAACTATACCGTTTGTACAAAGACCCACCCATAGTCACATGTATATAAAAAAAAGGAAGACTACGCTGGGCAGGGCATGTTGAAAGGATGCCAGAATATAGAGCACCAAAAATTATTTACAGACAGAAACCAGGGGGCAGACGACTCGCTGGTCGCCCAGGACTGAGGTGGGTCGATGATGTGGAAATGGACCTACATCAGCTGGCGGTTCGAGCATGGAGAAGGAATGCCTTCGATCGATCAGAATGGAAGGATGTCGTGGAGCAGGCAAGGCCCTGCATGGGCTGTAGCGCCACTGATGATGATGATAATTTTAAGGTCTTGCAGTTGTAGATATTAGCACCAGATTTAATTAATTTAGAACAGTGGTTCTTAACGTGGGTTCGATCGAACCCTAGGGGTTCGGTGAGTCAGTCGCCGGGGTTCGGCGGAGGGAGGTCAAGACAGCACCCGACTCAAGGCATCTATATTACTACTATCAATGATTTCCTATGACTACTGTACTATATATAAGAGCCTTGCCCGCGACTCATTCGTAATGACACGCCCCGCTTGGCCATCATTGGCTGCCGGTGATCACGCCACATTGTTTGGCCAATCTGTGCTGCAGGGAATTTGGTGCACTCAGTGTCGACTTGTGACTGTCGTGTGATTTCTTTCTCAATATTTTAATCCATACTAACTATGTCGAGCAAAAAAAGAAAGTGGTCGGACGAATATGTAAAACATGGATTCACATATATAACAGAACGTGATGGGAGTCAGCGTCCTATATGCATGATTTGCAATGCGAAATTAAGCAATTCTAGTCTAGTACCGGCAAAACTAAAGGAACACTTCCTTAACCTGCATGGAGATGGGGAACACAAGAACACAACGCTCGCTGAATTCAAGATAAAAAGATCCAGATTTGATGAAAAAGCTACTCTGCCTGCTCTTGGCTTTGTACCAATTGACAAACCGATTATCACAGCATCGTACGAAGTTGCTTACCTGATCGCAAAGCAGAGCAAACCACACACCATTGGCGAAGCACTCATAAAACCAGCTGCGTTGAAGATGGCGAATCTGATGCCGGGAAAAGCGGCCGAAATGACATTGTCCAAAATTCCTCTATCAAATGACACCATCAGAGACAGAATAGAGGACATAAGCAATGACATCTTGGCTCAAGTAGTTGCATATCTGTTTTCAAGCCCGACAAAATTCAGCCTCCAACTCGACGAGACCACAGACGTTTCTAATCTGAGTCAGCTTGCTGTATTTGTGCGCTATGTGAAAGACAACATGATAAATGAAGAATTTTTATTTTGTAAGCCTCTTATAACAACAACTAAGGCAGCCGATGTGAAGAAACTTGTGGATGACTTTTTCAGAGACAATAATCTTTCGTGGGATATGGTTTCTGCAGTTTGTACGGACGGAGCTCCAGTCATGTTGGGAAGAAAGTCTGGTTTTGGTGCGCTAGTGAAAGCCGATGCACCACACATCATTGTTACGCATTGTGTTCTGCACAGGCATGCGTTGGCAACAAAGACCTTGCCTCCAGAAATGACCGAAGTATTAAAAATTGTTGTGGAATGTGTGAACTATGTGCGAAGCAGTGCACTGAGGCACCGCATCTTCAGTGAGCTGTGTAAAGAAATGGGCTCTGAATTCGAGGTACTTCTGTACCATTCTAACGTTCGGTGGTTATCCAGGGTACAGGTGTTGAATCGTGTTTTTGCCATGCGTGAGGAATTAGCCCTGTTTTTGCAAGAGCACCAACATCCTCATGGAAATTGCTTCAAAAATTCTAAGTTCGTTTTCATTTTAGCGTACATGGCTGATATATTCGAAGCTCTCAATCGTCTCAATCAGCAGATGCAGGGTGGTGGAGTCAACATCATTGAAGCGGAAGAAAACCTGAAGGCTTTTCAAAAAAAGCTACCGTTATGGAAACGACGAACAGAGAATACTAACTTTGCAAACTTTCCCCTGCTGGACGACTGTGTAAGTAACATCGAAGATATGTTTGGAATCGGAGACATTTCTGTACTTTCGGAACTGAAGCAAGCAATTGCCACGCACTTAGATGAGCTTGCAAAGTCTCTCGACGGATACTTCCCTACAAGAGAGTCATATCCAGCATGGGTGAGACAGCCGTTCACGTTTGATGTTGAGACAGCAGATGTCAATGATGAATACCTCGACGAAATCATTGAAATTCAGCAGAGCCAGGTTCAACAGGAACTCTTCAGGACAACAACGCTCTCAACGTTTTGGTGTCGACAAATGGTAACGTATCCTGTTATTGCTAGGAAAGCTCTGGAAATATTTATACCGTTTGTTACAACATATCTTTGCGAGCAATCCTTTTCCAGGCTGCTGGACATAACAACGAAGAAAAGGAACAGACTTTGCTGTGAAAATGACATGAGAGTGGCACTTGCCAAGGTGAAGCCACGCATTTCTGAACTGGTCTCTCGAAAGCAACAGCAGAAGTCACACTGATTTGCAGAAAATATTCGTTATTATTGTAGCCTGGTGGAACTTAGTATTAAAAAAGGTCACGTGTTTGTGAAAAAGTTTTGAATTTATTTGGTTGTGAGTTCATGCATTGTATTGGTTTTGTTCTTGTAACAATTTAACACAATGATGTTAATGCACGATTCATTTTGTGAACCAGTAAAACATATACCCATGTGCTGAATTTGAAAAAAAAAATTCAATAATGAAGGGTTCGGTGAATGTGCATATGAAACTGGTGGAGTTCGGTACTTCCAAAAAGGTTAAGAACCACTGATTTAGAATGTACAGGGAACCACATCCCTCCTTCAAAAACTGCCGAAGACGCTCCGTGTTCCCCATCAATATTCTGTTGTAGTGAACTTATGTTTGCTCTGATAACAGTCGAAATCTCAAAAGAATCAACAAAAAGATTGTATCGACAGGTAGCCTTCGTCAGTCGTAAAGTATAAACAACAAGACGGAGGTCAGGTTGATTTGTTCCACCTGATTTCATACCTAACAAATACCCTGTCAATAAAGTCCCATATACCAAGACTGATTTTATACCTAACTAATACCCTGTCAATAACGTCCCAATTACTTAGTCTGATTGCATACCTAACAAATGCACTGTCAATAACGTCCCAATTACTTAGTCTGATTTCATACTTACCAATACCCTGTCAATAACGTCCCGTTTACCTAGTCTGATTTCATAATTTCCAAGACCCTGTCAATAACGTACCGTTTACCTAATCAGATTTCATAATTTCCAATACCCTGTCTGCCTATAGCCTCAACTCACCGTTATTTTTCATATCTAAAAACGGTTGTGTTACCAGACGCCCTTTTCAAAAGGGGCCATCCAAAAAGGGACCCCAAAACATGTCAAAATGAACTAATTGCGTTGGCTAATCTTGAAACGAACACTGTCCCCGCACGGTGTGTAGCCATACCTCCAGATATTTACGATTATTGAAGTAGCGACTCCCCAGATTTATCGAGACTATTTCTCTGATTTACTCCCTTTAAAATTTTGGTGTTTGGATTCCAAGCCGACGGGCCTGATAGTCTCACGTGGAAACTTTGGAAGTCTTGGAGATACTGTTTGTACAGTGCAGGGGCGCGAGCGTCACGGCCTCAGAGATCAAAGACCGATTCCAGCGTTCTGTTCATATAACATCCATCAATTCGGCATACATCTCATGGACCATTGTTAGCTGGTAGAGAACAGCTTACAGAACAACCCGTAGCCTGACATCAGAGCTCCAATTAACTTTATCTCTGGAGTTATAGATTTGTCGCAAGTCTTATAGATTTATATCAAGTGTTATAGATTTATTTATATCAAGTGATATAGATTTAAATCAAGTATTATAGATTTATATCAAGTGTTATAGATTTGTCGCAAGTCTTATAGATTTATATCAAGTGTTATAGATTTATATCAAGTGTTATAGATTTATTTATATCAAGTGATGTAGATTTATATCAAGTGTTATAGATTTATATCAAGTGTTATAGATTTATATCAAGTGTTTTATAATTATATCAAGTGTTATATATTTATATCAAGTGTTATAGATTTGTATCAAGTGCTATAGATTTATATCAAGTTTTATAGATTTATGTCATGTGTTATAGATTTATATCACGTGTTATAGATTTATATCAAAAGTTATAGATTTAAATGCACCTTTGATGATATGTGAGAGATTTGTGATTTATTTTTTAATAAAGAAAAATTAAAATGGGATACTTTTATGTTATAGTGAAATATGATGTGTTTAATTGATGGTAATGGTGTGATGTGTTTAATTGATGGTAATGATGTGACAAGAGTAACACCATTAGTTAAATCATTAAACCTTGAAACACTAGAGGATAGAAGAACCAAGAGTAAATTAGTTATTATACATAAGGCAATTAATTCTAATTTAGAAATACAACACAAAGATAACATTATACAACCCTCAAATAGACATAAAGTTAAAAACACCTTTCTCATTCCATATGCAAGAACAAACACATACAAGTTTTCTTTCTTTCCGTCCGGTATTCGGGCGTGGAATGGGTTGCCTGAAGAAACCAGGAAAGCCACCACTTTATCATCTTTTAAAACTCTAGTAAGAATACAGGATTAAACACAAACCATAGAAATACGTAGGACGCAATAATCTTCTGTACAGAAGGAGCGTCTGTAACATATAAGATAAGATAAGATGTGTTTAATTGATGGTAATGATGTGATGTGTTTAATTGATGGTAATGATGTGATGTGTTTAATTGATGGTAATGATGTGATGTGTTTAATTGATGGTAAGGATGTGATGTGTTTAATTGATGGTAATGATGTGATGTGTTAGTTCAGATATTTTAATATTGCATTAGTTTGAGTTAAATTATGTAATATGTTTAGTTTAATTGATAAATGTAATATGTTTAGTTTAATGGATATATGGAATATGTTTAGTTTAATGTATATATGAAATATGTTTAGTTTAATGGATATATGGAATATGTTTAGTTTAATGGATATAGTAGATATTTTTAGTACAATGGGTATAGGATATATGTTTAATTTAATGATTTAATGGATGCATAAGATATTTTTAGTTTAATGGATGCATAAGATATTTTTAGTTTAATGGATACATGAAATATCTTTAGTTTTATGGATATAGGAGACATTTTAGTTAAATGGATACATGATATATTTTTAATTTAATGGGTATGTGAGATTGGTTTAGTTGAGTGTTTATATGTGATCTGTTTCGTTTAGTGTAGCTAATAAATTTAGTGTAGCTAATAAATTTAGTGTAAGTAATAAATTTAGTGTAGCTAATAAATTTAGTGTAGCTAATAAATTTAGTGTAGCTAATACAGTGGCGTAGCTAGAGCTTTTGCCGCCCGGGGCGGTCTCCAATTTGCCGCCCTTTTAGAGGACGTCCATAAATGACGTCACACAATGGAAGAGAGGGTTGTCACACATTTGAAGTCACATCAAAATGCGCAACTTTAAATAAAAGTTCTATTTAAATATATGATTACCGACTCTTTATTTAATGACGTTTTACGTGGTTTAACGCGTGTTACGATATATAGAGTGCAGCCTTACACTAAAAATATTTAAATGACAAAAAATAAAAGTGATTGGAAACCTGGTTATTTTTAAATAGAAAATACAGCTTTTATTGGGGAGGGGTGGGCCTTTGTGATGTCACATTGAAGAAGGGGTCTAAATTTTTGTGACGACTTGGGAGCAGGGGGTGAAGAATCAACCAAAATCGCGTGACGCCATTTAGGGACGACTACTTAAATCAATCGTATGATGGCTTTTATAAATTAATACACATTAATAAATAATTGAAACGAACTGCATTTTAAAAGTAAAAGGCGGGGAACATGTTAACCATTACACGCCATATTTATGTAAGCATTTATAAAAGAGGCCGCATAAGATTATATACATATTTGTAGACGTTTAAAAAAATACAAGATTCATTTTTAAAGGCCACAAGAAAGTTATTGAGACAAAACATATTCAAAATTAACAGCCAAAAAACATTGCAAATTAATTTGCTTTTATGTTTTATTTATAAATATGTGCTTTTTTATAAACAAACAAATTGTATACATTAATTATTTATATTATTTATAAATTTACTTACCTAACTTTCATAGCAGAGAAATCGTTTATTATGTTATAAAAATTTAAATTATTTGTAATACTTTGTTCTATGGACAATATTGCAATATTTTGTAGTCTTAAATCACTCATTGTGGAACGAAGATAATTTTTGCATCAACTTCAGCTTGTAGGAACACCATTCACAATTATATACACTTAAAGCAATTGTTGAAAACTTTCTTAGCAAAAATATATGTTGGGTAAAGAATTTTCCAATCTATACTGTTGAATATATTTTAATAGATCAAGGAGGCATTCTTGTAGTGTAGGTAAAGCCAGGGCTGGCCTTAAGCCACTGCAACCTATGCGGCCGATTTGGGTTCGCGCTTTCATAGACCCCCCCTATCTTAATTGTTACTTATTATCCTTATTAAGACCTTATCCTGACCCAAATTGGGCCCAGCGCATTCCTTTTCGCATATTAAGCTGCATAAGGCCCCGCAATTGCTAAGCCTGGCCCCGTGTTGTTGTTATTGGGCCTTCTCGTCCATGAAGGACATCCATCGATTATCGTCTGCGTCTGCACTTCCTCCTAGGACATAGGCCACCTACAAGAGACCTCCAGCCATCTCTATCCTGGGCCAGTTTCTCCAGGATCTTCTATTCATGGCCAATTCTCATGATGTCTGCCTCCAATTCTCGGCACCGTTTCCGTTTACCCTGTGGGTTCCATTTCAGGGGTTTTTCTTGTTGTATTAGAAGCAGGTTTTCTTAGTGTATGACTGATCCACCTCCATTGCTTTTGAAGAATCTCTTTCTCAATGGGCTTCTGTTTTGTCCGCTGCCACAGTTCCCGGTTGTTGATTTTGTTCGGCTAGTGAATTCTGATAATCTTTTCGTGTATTGCCATAAAAACCTGGAACCTTTTCGTTCAATATTTAACTGTTCTTTATCATGTTAAAATTTTTCAAATAGTAGGTTACACGAATATTTTCTTGCAACGACATGCAACTAATCAGCGGGTTCTATTATTTTCTTTTATAATTACATCTATGGATAAAAATATTTCTAGTTGTACCACTTGCTCTAAAGATAGAAAACAAAATGAGGGGTAGGACTGCAATCAGGCTTATAAAAAATTAAACGGAAGAGACGTAAACAAGGTAAGGGTTAGCCTGACCGGACTAAATCAAAAGAATCCAAGAAAGTGCAAATCCAAGAAAGTGGATTCTTTGGATTTCACCGCAGCTAAGTTACTTATTTTTATTTTCGTTTTATTTGTGTATTGTATGTTCGTTGAAAAATGCTCTTTGCCGAAACGTTCGCTGTTTTGTTACGTCCGGTCCGGCTAACACTTACCTTGTTTACGTCTCTTCAATTTAATTTTCTAAAGATAGAACCCCGTCTCCTGAATTTTCTCCACTCTTACTTTTTCTCTTTCAAACTGGGGGTTCAATTGATGTCTCCTACTCTCTATAATCTAATACAGCGTTCTGTATTAGCGAATAGCTTTGTCCCATGAAATTAGTTTGAATTATTATTTTTTTAAAACGGTTTTCCATAAATTGAGATTTTATTGAAAAGAAAAATATTACAATGATATGCGTGAAGTTCCAGAATCTGAACTCGTTTTACTAGTTACTTCTTCAGATGTCAATTTTTCCAAGACGCTTGAAATTTTTAAAAGTATGTCTTTTTCGAAAATATTTTATGTCATTGCGATGTTTATTACTTGGGAAATTTGAATATTTTCATGTTCTTTCGCTAAATGGGACATGGTGGTCGAGAGGTAGCGCTCTCGACTGTCATACCGATGGTCACGAGTTCGAATCCACACGAAGGTGAGGATTTGTTCTTGGGGCCCGAGGAGTCCCCGAGTCACCCAGCTCCGAATGGGTACCTAACTAGACAATAGTTAGGCGGCTGGGGGTAATGCGTGGAACCCCTATAGCCGTGGCCTGTGACCGCTGCATCACTTGCCAAAAGATCATCTCTTATGGTCTGTGGACGCAATTATCTTCTGCATAGAAGGAGCGTCTGTATATCTAAATATCTAAGATAAGAAGATAAATGTTAATAATTTTCCACAAAATAGACGAATTCAAATTATTTACACATTACTTAAATTTGATAGGCATAGCATTTTAAAAGTATAACCGAATTTTAATGAAAAACACATATTATGTGTGCCTATTTAATTCAATAAAAAATAAAATACATTTAATTTTTAGTAAGTTACCTTCAAGAAAATAACAGTAATACAATTTACACAATATTTGAACCACCATGTCATGTTGGTATTTGTTAACGCATCGTTCTGCGCATGTCGAAATTCCACGCAAAAACTATCGTGGCGATATTAATACTACACATTCTCGGCCCAGCTGTGGTGTGTTGTTGTTTTTTTTTTTATAAAAGCGCCATTTGTGACGCATACTGCTTAATTGTCCTAACAAACAGATACCTTTTTTGAGCGACTTTTAATTTTTAACAGGTTTGCATTAGTTATAACAACCACTATGTAATTAAAAAAAAACATGTTGCGTGAATTCGTTAATTTAGAATCGAAATTAAGAAAATATTTGTTTCACCTTGGTTTTTTTCCCTTCAAAAGAAAATTGGTGGCTGTCGAAAAGGGCTTTATTTTTTTAAACGCCACAAAACGCCGCCCTTTAGATGAGTGCCGCCCGGGGCGGACCGCCCCCACCGCCCCCCCTAGCTACGCCACTGAGCTAATAAATTTAGTGTAGCTAACAAATTTAGTGTAGCTAATAAATTTAGTGTATCTAACAAATTTAGTATAGCTAACAAATTTAGTGTAGGTTAGTGTAGCTAACAAATTTAGTGTAGCTAACAAATTTAGTGTAGCTAGTTAATTTATTGTAACTATTAAATTTAGTGTAGCTAATAAATTTAATGTAGCTAACAGATTTAATTATAAGCGTGCATGTTTATTTATGTGATAGGTACTAGTGTTATCCTTGGATATTTGACTCTCACACTAAATATTTCATCTCTTCTATTGTCATGCTAAAACTAAACTGAGAACGACACTAAATTTTATTTTTTTGGTCGCCTAGAAAATAACCTTTTGCCCTTTGACCCATATCCTCTAAGACCCATCTCAAAGTGTTTGAACAAAGTGCATAAAGTATTTGTGTTAAATATTAATGTCTTTTCTTAACGGTAGAGCGACGCAGGGCAAAAGCCGACCGCAGGCGGGTGGCCATTGTCTCTTAAGCTACGTCATCATTGTTAGCTCCCCTTGCAACTCCGCCATTTTGTTGCAGAGAGTACCAGGGTGATTGTGGACACGTATTTATGGTCCAATGTTCCGCTTGCGCGCTCCGCGACGTTGCTAAGCGAACACGTGTAGGTGACCGACAAAGCGTGAATTTTTATTGCGGTCAGCGTGTTGGTCAGACGGAGGACAAGAATTCCACGTTATGCTAAGTGGGCGGTGGACAAAGGGCTTGCCACCTTCAAAGCAAACATTTTTCCGAGAAGATGAGGAGACAGAAAACAGACATGGTGCGGACAGACGGAACAACCACAACAATAGGACTAAGAAAACCAGTACACCTGGGGGGGGGGGCAAAGGTCTCACGTACTTCTATGGTAAACGCAGGTCAATGGCTCTGTTTTAACTTTAACTCTGTGTGAAATCTTGTCATTGGCTCTGTGTTAATTTATGTCACATGCTGTGTGTTAATTCTTGTCTCTGTGTTAATTCTTGTCTCTGTGTTAATTCTTGTCTCTGTGTTAAGTCTTGTCTCTGCGTTAATTCTTGTAACTGGCTCTGTGTTAATTCTTGTCACTGGCTCTGTGTTAATTCTTGTCTCTGGCTCTGTGTTAATTCTTGTCTCTGGCTCTGTGTTAATTCTTGTCTCTGGCTCTGTGTTAATTCTTGTCACTGGCTCTGTGTTAATTCTTGTCTCTGGCTCTATATTAAATCTGCCACTAACTCCGTGTTAACTTTGTCAATGGCCAGTTGTTAACTTTGTCACTGGCTCTATGTTAAATATATTCCTACATTCTGGTATCAACTTTCAATAAATTATTATGGGCATTTCTTTAATTTGGACGTTAAGGCTTAAAGAATTTTTAAAAAACATCAACATACAAACAATTGAGATCCAAAGTTTCACGTAACTAGTAACTTAAAATCCATTAGACAAGAATTGTACTAAAAATATGTTTTGACTTCACTTCCAATCGTAACAATTTAATACACAGCAACATTCTGTTCAAATAGTAACAACTTAATTTACAGTCATATACAATTACAATCGTAACAGTTAAATATACAGCAACATTTAAGTCCAATAGAAACATTTTAATACATAGTAACATGCATTTAAAATAGTAGATGTTTAAAATACAGCAGCATTCAATTCAAATAAATACAGTTTTACATACAGTAACATTCATTTCTATTAGAGTTTACTTTATAGCAGCGTTCATTTCCAATAGAAACAGTATAATGTATGGTAGCGTTCTATTGGAGATGTAACAGTTTAATATATACATTTTCAATAGTAACAGCTCAATAAACTGTAACATTTCAATTCGCACCGAGTAACACCTGGAATATTGCGATATCACCCTCTCCCCCCCAATCCCCCACGCCCAAATCGGTCACACCCAATAAAACAAATGCGGCCGGTGTCCGAGGCGAACGCGAGTGAATGTGTCATCCAATACGACCCCAGAGAGAGGGCCGGCTTCCAAAACAGATTGAAAGCTATTGACACCGAGGCAATGAGGCTCACCGGGTCATTAACAGATGGCGATTGTGTTAACGGAAAAACTCATGATTTATTGGCAGGTAACAATCAGTGCTGGAGCCTGCTGGGTCAGAGGTCATTAGGAGTGAGTGCTCGAAATGCGGGTGAGGGGGGCGGGGGGACGTGCTTTTAAGGTTTGGTTATTATTGACACGCGTGTCCTATATACTGAGATGACACGGGTGACTGTTGTTGGCGAATTTGGTTCACGTACATATTTGGAGATATTGGATCCTTCATATTTTGAGAGTAGATGGCGAGTGGAATATGGCAGCTTTCTCGTGTGGATCGTGGGATATTAAATGAAAAGTGTTATTATCGTTGTTACACAGCAGACCTCTGATGTGTGGATATTTCTGCAGCATTATCTTCCTGTCATTCGGGTTTCCGTACAACCGCCCTCCCCCCCCCCCGTTGTACTCTCGTATATAAAGGATGTATAGTAATAATCTTTTTTTTTTTCTTACGTGTTTTTTTCTTGGTCATAATTTAAATTGTTCATTAAAAAAAACTACAACAATATTGTTATTTGTTTATGTGTCCTGATATGTCCTGATATGCCCTGATATGTCCTGATATTTCCTGATCTGTCGTGATATGTCGTGATATGTCTTATATGTCCTGATATGTCCTAATATGTTCTGATATGTCCTGATATGTCCCTACACATCGTTTGTCCCTCAATAAATCTGATAAAAAAATCAACACACAATGTCGCTCTTAAAATGCCCACTCTTAAAATCGCCTGTCTGAAAAAGTCCACTCTTATAATATCGACTCTTAAAATATCCATTCTTAAAAAGTCCACTCTTAAAATGTCCACTCCTCTTTACTTTCGCACCATCGGTTGAACTAATCATTTTTTCCCTTCCCAGTACAAACTAGTCGAGGCGTAAATCATTTAAGCATTATCAACTCTACGTCCACCCGTCGTAGCGGCTCCGCCAGGACCCCCTCCCTCCCCCTCCCTCAACCCGAATCTTCATATGTGGTTTATATCCGTGGTTCTAAAAAAAATATGTTGTGGGGTAGTCGACCTAAACGACCAGTAACTGTCAATTTTGTGAACTGAAAGTAAATATAATTTTTGTTAGCATATTAAAAATTTGTTGAGCCTAAATCAGTCCGTATAGCAGATAAAACAAGTACATACTTGTTTGAAAGAGTTTGCATTGGATGGTATTGTACCAGGTCATCGCAAGTTCGTATTAGATAAAATAGTTCGTACAATTTTGTACCTGTACATTTATCAATGCGAACAATATTTTACTGATTGGTATCAAATTATTAGCGCAAACGATTTCTCCTCCCTCCCATCCTCTCTCTCTCTCTATAAATATAAATGTGTGTGTTAGAGTGTGTGTGTGTATGTGTGAGTGTGTGTGTGTGAGTGTGCATGTGTGTGTGTGAGAGAGTGTGTGTGAGAGTGTGTGTATGTGTGTGAATGTGCGTGAGATTGTGTGTATGTGTATGTGCGTGTGTGTGTATGTGTTAATATGGCAAAACATATGCCACTATTGAACTTTTGTTTTCCTCACTTTTACAATTATGACAAATTTCAAACCGCAATTAAACCACATGACTGCTACCTTACCTAATAAAACTGTCGCGCTTATTGCCGTGCTATTTCTCCTTGCTTAAAACAACAAAACTGATGACACAAAAAATCCAGCTCTCATGTTAAAAAATATTTGTTATAATCGTTGATATTTTTTTTTCACTCCCGTCTTTATATGGGATGCAATTTTTTATTTTTAAGATACGCTGCATATATTTTCATTGAAATTTTGTATTCGCAGTTGAAATGTCATTAATTAGGTTGGAATAAGTCTAACATATGTAAACTTGCAGCTCGTTCCATCTGGCTCCATCTGGTGCCATCTGCCACACTCAACAAATCTAAATCTCAACCAGTCTAAATGTTCATATATAATAGTGTACACCAAATGCATGATTGCTTGTAACTGGGACCAACACGTTTTTAAAAATTGTGAAAACCTTCGAGCTCTGACCCCATTACACTTGATGTCACCTGTGAGCTCGCCTTGCCCTCCCCTACCCCTGTAACCTCCCGTAACTTGCCTAAGTTCTCATCTCGTCCAGCCCCTATTAAATACAAGATATTCCAAAAAAACTGAAAGCAACCCTTAATAAATTAACTCCCTTGAATGCGGGTGTCCATAAATCAAGGGGAGATTATCAAGGCTAAGTAATCAACGTTGATATGCCGGTAAAATCCGGCTGATAACTAAATCAGGTTTAATGAGTCTGATGTTTACTGTCACTACAAAGCTCGGCGATGGCAATTAAACGGGCCACGAGGGTGTTGGTGAGTCGTTTCACGAGATCTCATCTCGTCATATTCTTACGGCTATCTTCTGACTTTCAATGGACATGTTATTGGGAGTTTTACGGTGTAGTGGTCAGAGGCGTGGACGAGAGGATGTCAGGGGCGTAGAGTCCTGTTGGAAAGAGGTATGGAGGCCTATAGATCAGAGGCGTAGAGTCCAGGGGGTAAGAGGTATGGAGGCCTATAGGTCAGAGGCATAGAGTCCTGGGGGTAAGAGGTATGGAGGCCTATAGGTCAGAGGCATAGACAGAGGCATAGAGTCCTGGGGGTAAGAGGTATGGAGGCCTATAGGTCAGAGGCATAGAGTCATGGGGGTAAGAGGTATGGAGGCCTGTAGGTCAGAGGCATAGAGTCATGGGGGTAAGAGGTATGGAGGCCTGTAGGTCAGAGGCATAGAGTCATGGGGTTAAGAGGTATAATGGCTTATAAGCCAGAGGCATAGTGTCCTGGTGGTAAGAGGGACTTAGGTGTATAATTCTGGCAGCTAGAACTGTCCAGTCAAACTGATAAGAATGTCAGCACTAAATGTAACTTTTACAATACATGACCAACATTTTAAAAGCATTCGAAAATCATAATCAGCGATAAACGTGTAGTCGTAAATAGTGTATGTGCTGAATTAAAACAGTATACGTAACTGGTCAACAAAAGTCGACACAGTTAAAAAAAATGCAAAATGAGTAAGCGGTCTTTGTTTCAGAACTCTACAGACATGATATAGTCTATAGCATGCTTTTTAAAAAAATTATAGCTGTTTTTGTTATTATTGTTTATCTAATTTTTAATATTAAATTTTATTTTTTTTTTAAAGTTAAAAACCATTTTCTAAGATCTCCTTAACAACCCCCGTCCCCTTAAACATTCATAATATCAAGTAACTTATTAATCCCGGCTTTTAACCACACACAACCAAGTGCAGTTACCTTTTCACGCTATTTGCACGATGCATTCATGAGCCTTGAAAATTTTAAAAATCATTAACATTCCTGCAGGCCGCTCTCACCAGATAATGCATTATATAAAACCCCGCTTTGTCATTCGGGGGTCGCAATTATAAACACCCCCTGGCGCCAGGGGCTAGGGGTAGGGTGCCTAAAGATGCGATATGTGTTTATTTACAGCCCGAACACGATCTCGTCCCTCCTGATTGGCCGCGGTCGTCCTAACTGTTTTATGACGTATGAAGATTTTCCGGTCCACCTAGGACTATAAATAGATCACGGCCTCCAGACGCAACGACAGGAGCTAAACTATCAAAGGTTCTCAAATATTTAACAACATATATATTTTTTTAATGGCTTTTAAATATTTTCAGCTTTTCTAATTCAATCTTAAATTGTGTGCTCTATTATTTAAACGCATAAAAAGCCAAGTTTTTTTTTTACTATAAATCCTTTATATACAATATACGAGATATAACTAAAAAAAAAATGTTCATTATAATACGCAGCGCAACACAATATTAAAATAATTTTTTAGTTATGTCTTGTAAAACATGTTTAATATAATGCGCACTGATCGGTAATACATTTTTAAAATGTAGGGTCAACATAAAAAGCACCACAGCGCGCGACAGGAAAGGCTTTATCAATATAATACGCACCACGACACTCAAGCACAAAAATTAACATTTTCAATAGAGATGAATAAAGATAATATAAAAATTCATTAATATAATTACAATACATTTGATACATCATTTTTATCATAGGCCCGAGCCTGCCTGCAAAATTTAAGCTCGTCTGCATACGTGGAAGTGTGTTAAAAATCAATTCAAAGGTTTTTTGGCACTCAAGCATTCAAGCAAGCAGACACCACGAATTAATGTAAATCATTTAAAAATAAAAAAAATTGACAGTATTCTATCAAACAGTGGGGTGCCATATATGATAAAGGGATTTTCATAATATGGCGGAAATCTATTAATGGCAATATTATATCTAAATTTATCTTATTGTAAGGACAGATTCATTAAAAAGTTAATATAAGATTCGAGTCAATACGTGAATGTATGTATAATGAGATTGATTGATCTTATCAGCTTATTTTTAATTCTTCGTTAATTTAAGACAGCTTATTGGACTTGCAAAATAAAATAAAAAATCAATTTCGTAATTTTACTAAGCTAACAATTTTGAGAACATAGTGATTTGACTGTATTTATGCCTCAAAACTTTGTTCCGCTCAAATGTAATATAAAAAAAAGAACATTACGAAATGAGCTATGACGTTGTCCGGTTTTAGAAATGAAGAACCCTACAGGTGAAGGTTAACTAAGAGTCTTGGTATTTATATACATTGGTCATGTAAAATGTGTATTTGAAATGAATTTTCAAGTGAAATTGATAAATGTCATTTGTGGTATAGCGACTTACCGCATTCGTGTGTGACATGCAGAAAAGACGACCACTCGAGCATTGGTCTCATCAGCCACGCCAAGAGCTGCAATCTACAAATTATAAAGAAACATCTATTTTCTCTCGTAGACGGAAAGACGACATACACATATAGATATTTATTCATATATATATATATATATATATATAACAATTCCGTGGCCTTTGATTTGAAAGGCACCACCTTCAGATTAGAAGACAAGCACTTGCCTCATTTTGCAAACATTTATATATGTTTTAGAGGTGAACTATTTCGACATAGTAAGCTAAATTCGTTGAAACTCACAATATTTTGTGTTGTTCGCTGTGCGGGGCAAAAGAAAGTAGGCCAATAGTGTTATTTTAATGGTCACGTGATGTTAATCGGCAGTCTTGAACTCCTGCATTTATGACGTAAAAGGACAATCAAATGTTTCATTTTAGCCTAACGCCAAATACATTAACATAAGATAAAAGATAAGGCAAGATAAGATAAGATAAGATAAGGCTCTTCTGATTTCTGGTTTGACAGCTGGTTAAATTTACTTTTCACCATTTACTGCCCCTCCCCCCACTCCCCAATGAAAAGAGCACTACTCTAGGCCCCGCCTTCCCCAAGGGAGAGAACCTTTTGTTTTCGCCTTATTTTATTTGCTTTTGTTGTTTTTGAAATTATCTCACGGGATAATTTAATAAATTGCAGATTAAAAAATAATACATAGATCCTATGGAAAGTCATAGCACAAACGTTACTTAATATAGATGTAATCGTTTAGTTCACTACATTTATGCGCCTGGTTGGAATATTATCCATTTGTTGATGCGACAGTTTGTAATTCCCATTGAGTTAAGTTAAGCAAGTCGGTCTTACGTGAAGATTAATTATTGTTTTCATTGCTATTTTACAACATGAGTTATTGGTAACAACATTTGTCGGTCTACAATGCACTGACATCTTTGAATATTGGATAATCCCGTTCTTATGTGCGGTGTTGATAGGTTTACAAAATCCATAACATTTTCTGTTTATTAATTTACATCATCACTCTTTATTTTTAATATAGATTCTATTTTTAAAAAATGTGAATTTAATTTTCGCAGCGATTTATTTCCTCGCGGCTTAGAAAATTTGAAGTTTACTTACTAAATGAATTTAAAAAAAACGAAACAATTCCGTTTTAAACTTGATTGTTTATTTTCCTGACGTTTTTTTTTTTTTTTTTTTTTTTTTTTTTTGTTTATGTTGTAATTCTCTACTTTACTTTTTAAAAACCAAAATAGTTTGTTTATTTATGTCTAAAAAATGGAAGAGGTATTAAGTTTGAACAGTAAATATTTATGCATAAAGTTACATGCTCGGTTCTTTTAAAGTGATCCTCATTAAACGACATAAAGCAAAGAGGAGTTAAAGGGAAAAAAAAGGGCAAGGACACGGCCATCAGATTAGGCAAAAAGAAAGAGATTTGAGAAAATATAATCCTTAAAATTGTAGCTCTTCACAAGGCCGGGCAGACTTCGTGACAGGATGCAAGGCCTTGTTTATGAGGGGCCCCTGGTCCACCCAGGGACAGTAACTCCTGGCTTGCGTATTGAAGTGGAATTGAAAGGGGAAGAGTTGCGTCACCTAAATCTCGGGCTAAATCAGTGGCGCTCGTATAGTGTTGGGGTCGAATCGGGGAAAGGCGGATCCTAGGAGGTAATCTGAGAGGGTGCTGGGGACATGGTCTCATTGGAGTGGTAGCAAGGTGGGTGGAATAATCACCCCTTTTTTTATTAACACGCAAAGTATTGATACTGGTTGGATTGATACCATGTAGGATGGTTGGTTGGATTGATACCATGTAGGATGGTTGGTTGGATTGATACCATGTAGGATGGTTGGTTGGATAGATACCATGTAGATACCATGTAGGATGGTTGGTTGGATTGATACCATGTAGATACCATGTAGGATGGTTGGTTGGATTGATACCATGTAGGATGGTTGGTTGGATTGATACCATGTAGATACCATGTAAGATGGTTGGTTGGATTGATACCATGTCGGATGGTTGGTTGGATTGATACCATGTCGGATGGTTGGTTGGATTGATACCATGTAGGATGGTTGGTTGGATTGATACCATGTAGGATGGTTGGTTGGATTGATACCATGTAGGATGGTTGGTTGGATTGTTACCATGTAGATACCATGTAGGATGGTTAGTTGGATAGATACTATGTAGGATGGTTGTTTGGATAGATACCATGTAGGATGGTTGGTTGGATAGATACCATGTAGGATGGTTAGTTGGATAGATACTATGTAGGATGGTTGTTTGGATAGATACCATGTAGGATGGTTGGTTGGATTGATACCATGTAGGATGGTTGGTTGGATAGATACAATGTAGATACCATGTAGCATGGCTGGTTGGATAGATACCTTGTAGATACCATGTAGGATGGCTGGTTGGATAGATACAATGTCGGATGGTTGGTTGGATAGATACAATGTCGGATGGCTGGTTGGATAGATACAATGTAGGATGGCTGGTTGGATAGATACCATGTAGGATGGCTGGTTGGATAGATACAATGTAGATACCATGTAGGATGGTTGTTTGAATAGATACAATGTCGGATGGTTGGTTGGATAGATACAATGTAGGATGGCTGGTTGGATAGATACCATGTAGGATGGCTGGTTGAATAGATACTATGTAGAATGGCTGGTTGGATAGATACAATGTAGGATGGCTGGTTGGATAGATACCATGTAGATACCATGTAGGATGGCTGGTTGGATAGATACCATGTAGATACCATATAGGATGGCTGGTTGGATAGATACAATGTAGGATGGCTGGTTGGATAGATACCATGTAGATACCATGTAGGATGGCTGGTTGGATAGATACAATGTAGGATGGCTGGTGGGATAGATACAATGTAGGATGGCAGGTTGGATAGATACCATGTAGGATGGCTGGTTGGATAGATACAATGTAGGATGGCTGGTTGGATAGATACAATGTAGGATGGCTGGTTAGATAGATACAATGTAGGATATCTGGATAGATAGATACCATGTAGATACCATGTAGGATGGCTGGTTGGATAGATACCATGAAGGATGGTTGGTTGGATAGATACAATGTCGGATGGTTGGTTGGATAGATCCAATGTCGGATGGTTAGTTGGATTGATACCATGTAGGATTGCTGGTTGGATAGATACAATGTCGGATGGTTGGTTGGATAGATGCAATGTCGGATGGTTGGTTGGATAGATACAATGTCGGATGGTTGGTTGAATAGATACAATGTCGGATGGTTGGTTGGATAGATACCATGTAGGATGGCTGGTTGGATAGATACCATGTCGGATGGTTGGTTCGATAGATACAATGTAGGATGGTTGGTTGGATAGATACCATTTAAGATGGCTGGTTGGATAGATACCATGTAGGATGGCTGGTTGGATAGATACAATGCAGATACCATGTAGGATGGTTGGTTGGATAGATACCATGTAGATACCATATATGATGGCTGGTTGGATAGATACAATGTAGGATGGCTGGTTGGATAGATACCATGTAGATACCATGTAGGATGGCTGGTTGGATAGATACAATGTAGGATTGTTGGATTGATAGATACCATGTAGATACCGTGTAGGATGGCTGGTTGGATAGATACAATGTAGGATGGCTGGTTCGATAGATACAATGTATGATGGCTGGTTGGATAGATACAATGTAGGATGGCTGGTTGGATAGATACAATGTAGGATGGCTGGTTGGATAGATACCATGTAGATACCATGTAGGATGGCTGGTTGGATAGATACCATGTAGGATGGTTGGTTGGATAGATACAATGTCGGATGGTTGGTTGGATAGATACAATGTCGGATGGTTGGTTGGATAGATACCACGTAGGATGGCTGGTTGGATAGATACCATGTAGATACCATGTAGGATGGCTGGTTGGATAGATACAATGTCGGATGGTTGGTTGGATAGATACAATGTCTGATGGCTGGTTGGATAGGTACAATGTAGGATGGCTGGTTGGATAGATACCATGTAGGATGGCTGGTTGGATAGATACCATGTAGATACCATGTAGGATTGTTGGTTGGTTAGATACAATGTCGGATAGTTGGTTGGATAGATACAATGTAGGATGGCTGGTTGGATAGATACCATGTAGGATGGCTGGTTGGATAGATACCATGTAGGATGGCTGGTTGGATAGATACCATGTAGGATGGCTGGTTGGATAGATACAATATAGATACCATGTAAGATGGCTGGTTGGATAGATACCATGTAGATACCATGTAGGATGGCTGGTTGGATAGATACAATGTAGGATGGCTGGTTGGATATATACCATGTAGATAACATGTAGGATGGCTGGTTGGATAGATAAAATGTAGGATGGTTGGTTGGATAGATACCATGTAGATACCATGTGGGATGGCTGGTTGGATAGATACAATGTAGGATGGCTGGTTCATTTGATACAATGTAGGATGGCTGGTTGGATAGATACAATGTAGAATGGCTGGTTGGATAGATACAATGTAGGATGGCTGGTTGGATAGATAACATGTAGATACCATGTAGGATGGCTGGTTGGATAGATACAATGTAGGATGGCTGGTTGGATAGTTACAATGTAGGATGGCTGGTTGGATAGATACAATGTAGGATGGCTGGATAGATAGATACCATGTAGATACCATGTAGGATGGCTGGTTGGATAGATACCATGTAGGATGGTTGGTTAAATATATACAATGTCGGATGGTTGGTTGGATAGATACAATGTCGGATGGTTGGTTGAATAGATACCATGTAGGATGGCTGGTTGGATAGATACCATGTAGGATAGCTGGTTGGATAGATACAATGTCGGATGGTATGTTGGATAGATGCAATGTCGGATGGTTGGTTGGATAGATACAATGTCGGATGGTTGGTTGGATAGATACCATGTAGGATGGCTGGTTGGATAGATACCATGTTGGATGGTTGGTTGGATAGATACCATGTAGGATGGCTGGTTGGATAGATATCATGTCGGATGGCTGGTTGGATAGATACTATGTAGGATGGTTGGTTGGATAGATATCATGTAGGATGGTTGTTTGGATAGATACCATGTAGGATGGTTGGTTGGATAGATACCATGTAGGATGGTTGGTTGGATAGATACCATGTAGGATGGCTGGTTGGATAGATACAATGTAGATACCATGTAGGATGGCTGGTTGGATAGATACCATGTAGATACCATGTAGGATGGCTGGTTGGATAGTTACTATGTAGATACCACATAGGATGGCTGGTTGGATAGATACAATGTAGGATGGCTGGTTGGATAGATACCATGTAGATACCATGTAGGATGGCTGGTTGGATAGATACAATGTAGGATGGCTGGTGGGATAGATACAATGTAGGATGGCTGGTTGGATAGATACCATGAAGGATGGCTGGTTGGATAGATACAATGTAGGATGGCTGGTTGGATAGATACAATGTAGGATGGCTGGTTGGATAGATACAATGTAGGATATCTGGATAGATAGATACCATGTAGATACCATGTAGGATGGCTGGTTGGATAGATACCATGTAGGATGGTTGGTTGGATAGATACAATGTCGGAGGGTTGGTTGGATAGATCCAATGTCGGATGGTTGGTTGGATAGATACCATGTAGGATGGCTGGTTGGATAGATACAATGTGTGATGGTTGGTTGGATAGATGCAATGTCGGATGGTTGGTTGGATAGATACAATGTCGGATGGTGGGTTGAATAGATACAATGTCGGATGGTTGGTTGGATAGATACCATGTAGGATGGCTGGTTGGATAGATACCATGACGGATGGTTGGTTGGATAGATACAATGTAGGATGGTTGGTTGGATATATACCATGTAAGATGGCTGGTTGGATAGATACCATGTAGTATGGCTGGTTGGATAGATACCATGTAGGATGGCTGGTTGGATAGATACAATGTAGATACCATGTAGGATGGCTGGTTGGATAAATACCATGTAGATACCATGTAGGATGGCTGGTTGGATAGATACAATGTAGATACCATATAGGATGGATGGTTGGATAGATACAATGTAGGATGGCTGGTTGGATAGATACCATGTAGATACCATGTAGGATGGCTGGTTGGATAAATACAATGTAGGATGGTTGGTTGGATAGATACCATGTAGATACCATGTAGGATGGCTGGTTGGATAGATACAATGTAGGATGGCTGGTTGGATAGATACCATGTAGATACCATGTAGGATGGCTGGTTGGATAGATACCATGTAGGATGGTTGGTTGGATAGATACAATGTCGGATGGTTGGTTGGATAGATACAATGTCGGATGGTTGGTTGGATAGATACAATGTAGGATGGCTGGTTGGATAGATACCATGTAGATACCATGTCGGATGGCTGGTTGGATAGATACCATGTAGATACCATGTATGATGGTTGCTTGGATAGATGCCATGTAGGATGCCTTGTTGGATAGATGCCATGTAGGATGCCTGGTTGGATACATGCCATTTAGGATTGCTTGTTGGATAGATGCCATGTAGGATGCCTGGTTGGATACATACCATTTAGAATTGCTTGTTGGATAGATATCATGTAGATACCATATAGTATGGATGGTTGGATAGATACAATGTAGGATGGCTGGTTGGATAGATACCATGTAGATACCATGTAGGATGGCTGGTTGGATAGATACAATGTAGGATGGATGGTTGGATAGATACCATGTAGATACCATGTAGGATGGCTGGTTGGATAGATACAATGTAGGATGGCTGGTGGGATAGATATAATGTAGGATGGCTGGTTGGATAGATACAATGTAGGATGGCTGGTTCGATAGATACAATGTAGGATGGCTGGTTGGATAGATACCATGTAGATACCATTTAGGATGGCTGGTTGGATAGATACAATGTAGGATGGCTGGTTGGATAGATACAATGTAGGATGGCTGGTTGGATAGATACAATGTAGGATGGCTGGTTGGATAGATACCATGTAGATACTATGTAGGATGGCTGGTTGGATAGATACCATGTAGGATGGTTGGTTGGATAGATACAATGTCGGATGGTTGGTTGGATAGATAC
>MUZC01002196.1:618866-635905 GCA_002072015.1 Radix auricularia
TAGATACCATGTAGGATGGCTGGTTGGATAGATACCATGTAGATACCATGTAGGATTGTTGGTTGGATAGATACAATGTCGGATAGTTGGTTGGATAGATACAATGTAGCATGGCTTGTTGGATAGATACCATGTAGGATGGCTGGTTGGATAGATACCATGTAGGATGGCTGGTTGGATAGATACCATGTAGGATGGCTGGTTGGATAGATACAATGTAGGATGGTTTGTTGGATAGATACCATGTAGATACCATGTAGGATGGCTGGTTGGATAGATACAATGTAGGATGGCTGGTTGGATAGATACCATGTAGATACCATGTAGGATGGCTGGTTGGATAGATACAATGTCGGATTGTTGGTTGGATAGATGCAATGTCGGATGGTTGGTTGGATAGATACAATGATTGATGGTTGGTTGGATAGATACAATGTCGGATGGTTGGTTAGATAGATACCATGTAGGATGGCTGGTTGGATAGATACCATGTCGGATGGTTGGTTGGATAGATACCATGTCGGATGGTTGGTTGGATAGATACCATGTAGGATGGCTGGTTGGATAGATACCATGTAGATACCATGTAGGATGGCTGGTTGGATATATACCATGTCGGATGGTTGGTTGGATAGATACCATGTAGATACCATGTAGGATGGCTGGTTGGATAGATACCATGTAGATACCATGTAGGATGGTTGGTTGGATAGATACAATGTCGGATGGTTGGTTGGATAGATACAATGTCGGATGGTTGGTTGGATAGATACCATGTAGGATGTCTGGTTGGATAGATACCATGTAGATACCATGTAGGATGGCTGGTTGGATAGATACCATGTAGATACCATGTATGATGGTTGCTTGGATAGATGCCATGTAGGATGCTTTGTTGGATAGATGCTATGTAGGATGCATGGTTGGATACATGCCATTTAGGATTGCTTGTTGGATAGATGCCATGTAGGATGCCTGGTTGGATACATACCATTAAGAATTGCTTGTTGGATAGATGCCATGTAGGATGCCTGGTTGGATACATGCCATTTAGGATTGCTCGTTGGATAAATGCCATGTAGGATGCCTGGTTGGATACATACCATTTAGGATGGCTTTTTGGATAGATACCATGTAGGATGCCCTGTTGGATAAATGGGGATGGCTTGTTGGATAGATACCATGTAGGATGCCCTTTTGGAGTCTTAAGCTAAGTTGCTTGGTTGTTGAAAAAATGGTTCGTTACAACGTATTTAAGCTTAGTGGAAATGGTGATTTATAGTTATCTATAATGACATTTGTATGACATCTGCTGACATTGGTCTGTGCGACAACTAATGGTATAGTTCTATATAATATGAACCTGATGGCATTTCTGTGTGTGGTATCGGATGGCATTGTATACTGTTTGACATCTAGCGGCATGGCATTGATTGATTTGAAGCAAATTTAATTTCTTGATTGTAAAGTAAGATTGAATTGCTTGATTGAATTTATAGTTTCAATTGCTTTTTTTTCAATTAGCATATTGAATGGCTTGATTGAATTTATAGTTTCAATTGCTTTTTTCAATTAGCATATTGAATGGCTAGATTGAATTTATAGTTTCAATTGCTTTATTCCATTAGAATATTGAATTGCGCAATCGCATTTATAGTTTCAATTGCTATGCTCTATTAGCATATTGAACTGCTTGATTGAAATTTATAGTTTCAATTGCTTTATTCAATTAGCATATTGAATTGCTTGATTGAACTGGCAAACAATAAGTTTTGATTTAACTTGCAGATTAAATGATTTCATTCGTTTGTGAGCATGAAAGGTTTGACTAAATAGAAAGAATGAATGTATTGAATTTTCTTGAACGGTCTATTGTGGCTTTTTTCTGGTTTGATACGAAATTGACAAGAATTCGTTTATTTGTCACAGATGTTGTATGTTTGTTGAGATGATACAAAAGACACGACCAATCGTGTGATAGCTTCAGTCATCAAATATTGGAGGATTTCAATCAGCTAAACTAATTTATTTTATGTGACCACCACGTTTGTGCTGTGCGGCATCATAATGTTTAGACATACCACACCGAATTCAGTTGGAAATAAAACTCATACATCTACCAATACAGGGAGTAGGAGGGGGAAGCGTGATGGAGGGGGCGACAGTGGACAGGTTGAAGGGATTAAATATCTGAGCGGAGTGGAAGAAAACTTGAAGAATTTTAACAGTGGCAAAACTTAACATGTAACATTTTTATTTGAAAGAACATGGCAGCCATATTGGAGTGATGGAGGGACCAAGCTATCAGTCGAATCGTTGTTAGGCATTAGCCAGACTTTTGAAAAAGTAAACCGATTTAAATACCTAGGATCGCTACATAATATTAAGGGAAAGAATTCGTAACAAAAATTAAAGAAAGAATATCAGTTAAGAAAACAGAATATTTAAGAAGCAAGAAAAAAGTCGAAAGCAAAAAGTTTACGAGAGAGAGAAAAAACGTTTTTATAAAACTATCGCCAGACCAGATGTAACATGTGCAAACAAAAGTTGGATTCTAACAAAAACAGCAGATAAACTTTTAAATACATTGGAGAGGAAAGTTCTCATGAAAATATGTGGACAATCATAAGATGAATACGGATGGAGAATATGAACCTGTCATGAACAGTACAGTGTATATCAGGATCCTCATCATTGTATCAGAAATAAGAAACGGCAGACTTCGATGGGCAGTACAATTAAAAAGCAAGTAATAAAATATCGAATGAGTATTTAAACGCAATTTACAAAAAATAATTCCCGATTTTTTTATTCAAGGGAAATTATTCTAGATTAAATTAAACGTCGATTCAAATCAGTAATTCTGAAAGTAAACAATAAATGACGTCCTATCTCCTCAACCTGCATCACACCAAGAATGTGTCAATATTTTGCGCACCGCGGCACAATCTAATATTAGCAATCACCAAGCGGGAAAACCCCATTATCTATCATTCTAGATTACATTAAAAATCATTTCAAAACAATAATTTTCAAACATAACGATTGCTATCTACAAATTGCTTTTAAAATTACAAGAGTTTTAAATGTAATTAGTCTTACAAAAATGCTTTCTCCAACATTGTTGTAAATATTATTAGCTATCGTTTTTTTTTCAACCAGATAATTTTTATGATTGGCGAGAAATTGACAAAATATTGATAATTTTAAAGAAGTTTTTTTTTATTTTCCTGGAAATCCAGCAAACCTTTTCGGTAATTATTTTGGCCGTGCACATCCTTGGGACCTTCTTAACATATTTGCAAAAAGATCCGAAACCTCTGTCTGGTATGGTTCAGGAGGAGTTGCTGTTGAAAGCTCGAACAGACTGACCAGAAATTTAAAATATATAAACGCAATTTTCGCCAAGGTTTTTAGCGTTAAAAATGACAGATGTTATAGAAGCAAACAGGGTGCACCACCAAAACCCCAGAGGGGAATTGCTCAAAGGATGACCAAGGCTCAGATTGATGTACGCTGTAGAGAAAGGTCTACAACAACTGGCCACACAATGCATGAGAAGAAAGGCGTTGACTAGAACTGAGTGGAAGGGGTGGGAAGGTAGGCGGAAGCCATATTACTAGGGATGTAGCACCACAGGGATTGATGGATGGATTAACTAGAATTAACCATGAGAATTAACCAGAATTAACCAGAACACATATTTTTAAAAAAATCTTATTACATTGGTTTGTGTTCACGAAATTTTAAATGCACGGATCCACTGATTGACAGAATAACAACAAGTACATAAAAACATTTAATATTATAACAGAAGGGAAGTAACTCACAGCAGCCATGTCAAGCTGAGTCTCACGTCTTAATACACGGCTCGGACAAAACTTGTCGCCTTGTGTTACTGGATGCTTTCAAAGGAACTAACACGGCTTGAGAGTAAATTGTAATTGAAACTTCCGATTAAACCATGTATTTGAAAAAAAAGCTGTTATTTCATATTTATAAACAGACGCTTCACTAGTGAAAATTGTTAAGTTAGTACACCGTAAACAGTCTTGAAGATCATTACAACAGTATCCGTTATGGACTGGACTCTGTGCATCGTTACGTCTCAACAAACTTTGGATCAGGATAACCCAACTTTAATGGCATGATACTATTGATACCGACAATGTGATTGTAATAGAATCGATTATGCTTGTGATACAATTTTCGTGAAACACGTGACACTACTACTTTAAAATGTATTTCAATAACGGTAATATATTCCACGCAGGCTGTGTGATTATATTTTACTGCCACTGTTTATCAATAATCTTTTTCTTTTCTTTTTTTTTAAAAAAATAAAATGTATGCATCGAAATACAGTCAACGTTTAATTGTTATCATGCTGAACAAAACACGTGTCGCAGCCCCTCTGAGGATATCATTCCTGTGTAATAATAATTGAAATTATTTGTACAAAAATAACTTTGTGCAGAGGTTGCGCGAGGATGATCACCGGAAACGGAAGTCGCAACCTGGATATTCCCATGCAGTATCCACTGATGGATCAGACGCATGTGTTGGGTTTAATCTAACATATCGCTCACACGCGCATGCTTAACAACAGCACCGTAGACTTAATTTAAACTGAGGGGCAGCGGGGCTTGCGTTTTGGTTGTAGGCAACAATCAAGCACTGACACTCGCGGAACAATGCTACCACGTGAGTGATCACTGGATTGTTTGCCGTTGAAAACATGTTATTACCTTTCTGTCCCTGATGCGAGTTTCCCAAATTGTCCTCCCCCATCCCCCCTCCCCACCCAACTCATTTTTAAATTGCAGTCTCATTATAATTTTCTTATTCAAATATTCGATTAAAACACTACCCCAAAAAAGAGTTTTTTCCCCCTTAACTCATATAATTAGAAATCCACGTTAAACACTCGTCAACTTTTTTTCCCCCACAAGAGAAGCCTTATCCTCCCCCCCCCTTTCTTTATTTGATATGAAGCTGTTGTTGTATTTTTTTACTGCCCAGACGAAGATAAAAACAAAACAAAAAAGATTCTCGTATTTATTCCATCCTAACTCCCAGCTCATCTTACTCTCCGCTGGGGCCCTCGCCGTGCGTTCGTCTCAGATCAGTCTCGTGTAGGCCTCGTTGCGTAAGGCCAGAAGACCGCCCGCCCCATGTGTCACGCGGCTGTGCACGGCAGGATGAAATGTCGCGGGCCCCACAGACCAATGGTTACTTCTCATAAACCATCATCAGGGATTTTTGTCATGCTAATCCGTGGATGGGGTGTTGGCCCACTTTCGGTTTCTTGGAGTCAGAAGCCGATGGAGTGCCGGGGTAGCCCACCGCCCCACTGCCCCCACACCCCAACCCACCGCCTAGAAAACCCAATCATTGGGCGGAGACGCTTGGAGGGGGCGCAGCAATCAAATTTAATCAGTGGGACGCTGAGAGTTTATTACAAACATGTTTGTTTTAGCGTTGTTGTTTTTTAGTGATATGTGCAGGTGTTGGTTTGTTGTTGGTGTTTGTATGTGTTTGGTTTTGTTGTTGGTGTTTGTATGTGTTTGATTTGTTGTTGGTGTTTGTATGGGTTGGTTTATTTATGATGCTTGTATGTGTTTGTTTCATATTGTGTTTTTTATTTGATGCTTTTATGTGTAATGTTTTTTTTATTGAAGTCTGTATGTGTTGATAGGTTGTTGGTGTTTGTATGTGTTCGTTTCTTGTTGGTGTTTGTATGTGTTGGTTTGTTGTTGGTGTTTGTATGTGTTAGTTTCTTGTTGGTGTTTGTATGTGTTGGTTTGTTGTTGGTGTTTTTATGTTTTGGTTTGTCGTCGATGTTTGTATGTGTTGGTTTGTTGTTGGTGTTTGTATGTGTTGGTTTTTCGTCGATGTTTATATATATTGGTTTATTATTTATGCTTGTATGTGTTTGTTTCATATTGTGTTATTTTTTTATTGATGCTCTTATGCGTTGGTTTTTTATTGATGTTTGTATGTGTTTGTTTATTTTTTATATATTTGTATGTGTTGTTAGGTTGTTGATGTTTTGTGTGTGTTGGTATGTTTTTGTTTTTTTTTACTTGTGTTTGTTGGTTTGTTTTTGATGTTTTGGTTTGCTGGTTGCTTGTTGACGTTTGTGTTTGTTATGTTATCGTTAGACTTTGAGCACCAACTCAGAGATACAATAGACTTGTTACACTTGGCCATCTGTTATCATCAGGACCGGTATTTTTTTTTTTTTAAATCCTCTTTTTTTCTTAAGTATATTCACTTCTTGTTTGTGTTTGTGTGTGTTGTGTATGTGTGTGTGTGAACTTTTATCTGTTTTATGGACACATATTCAGTCCCAGACTTGATTGTCTTCCCAATCAACTTGCTCCTGAAGCGAACTGAAATATTTTAGAGGGGGATAAAACATCGTCCTGTCATCACCAGAGACAACAAAAATGACGTAATGGCACTAAACACAAAATAAAAAAGATGTTTAGAGATTATCTGTGGACTTTACACTTGACGAGATATCAATCCAACACGTGCTTTAATTCACATTTATAACACTGGGTAATGGGCTGCCCACAAGTGTTTGAAAGTGCATACGGACCAGTGAGTTATCACAAGCTCTTATGGCAGGTTCACACGATGCGTACGGAATACAGTTGAATAGTTACGTGAAAACTTTATCAGTAGGTGAACGTTTGAAGACTTAGAAACACGGGGGATAATTAAATGGATAATTTGTGAGACTTTGAATATTCCAAAGTATGAATGTATATATAATAGGGTTGTTATCGATGAATTTAAATTTAATCATTAACTTTTGAAAAATAACCGAATAATTCATCGATAAATTGGATTAAAGCTGAAAATAAGATTCGTGTAGATATTAAATTAACAATTTTATAAAATGCCCATTGCTTGAGTATTAAATTAAAAAAATATATATGTTTAAATATAAGTATTTGAAGATTAATAAATTTTAATTTTGTTACCGTAAAATAAAGTAAAAACAATGTTAATTTTGTAGATCATTCTCCTTATTAAACAGCTTATTTTAAAGTTTAATATTTAAAAACCTTTTTTTTTTAATGGAGAAGTTTGTACGTAAAAAAAGAATATTATTTATTATTAATAATTCATTATTTATTAATAAACCGAAAAAATTGTAGAAAATATTTTCTTCAATTTCAATCGCTATTTTATCGATTAAAATAATTTTACCGATTAATCGTGAAATTAATCATTAATTTACGCATCCCTAATATATATATATATAGACAGATAGATCACATATGTAATTTATTGCCGACGATCAACATAATATTAATGTGCCAAGCTTCAAATCAATAGTTGGAAAAATATTTGTGGTTAAAATCTTCGGGTTAAATAATACAAAGGAAACTTGATTGCACATAACTGTTGATAAAATCTTTAAAAGAAATCTACTGTGGAATATTTAGAATGCTATTATCACAACAAAAAAAAATAATTTGTTCAAATATTGTTTTTAAATTAATTTTTTTTTTAAAATTCTCGTAACATGGAATTAATTTATATTTTTATATTGTAGAAATATGCAAATTTAAACTCCTCTGCTTAAACCTGACAGCTGAATTTTGATCCATTCCGACAATGAGTTCTTAACAAGTTCGTTCAGTAGAAAAACCACTAAGTATTCACACGTATTTCGTTGTTCGTTTGGAATCGCTGTATAGCTCGACTGTGCGTATCGGGCCTTGGTAAAATGATCAGCTAAGAGATAAGGAAACATTTCTAGGATTTTATGGCTAATTATGAGCACATATACCGGGTCTTCCCGAACATCGTTTAGGTAATCAAGTACCGGGGCGATGGCGAGGGCTTAATTCTTCGTGTGAGAGCGGTTGGAAGAGTTGCTGAGAGGGTCGGTCTCAGCAGGAACTTGAGCTTGGGGGTCGTTGATTACACCCCTTTCGGGGGTCGGTGTTGTGTTTTGGGTTGGAGTGAAGTGCTCACAAAGTCTTTTGTCACCGGTTCGGCCAATGGGTTGGAAAAAAAAGACTTAATTTTTTCACTTTAAAACCAATGAAAGAATTAAGCCCTAAAAGGTTTAATTACGAAGTATTCACAAATCTTATTTTACATTTTCAGAAAAGATTTGCTTATAAGATTAAAGCAGGAGGTATTCATTTGGCTCAAACCTAGGTAAAAAAAAATTACTTCAGGTAGTAATGTCTTGGCCGAATCTGATTATAAATGTAATTGTAACTGTCAACGCTGATCATTGTAGTCATACAGTGTTGCTCTTGCGATGTTATCTATTTTGTTGTCAATGTTTGTCCTTGGGAGTTTTTTATTAGTGTTGTCTATGTTCATCTTTTTTAAGGTTTTCTATATGTGTTGACCATGTTTTGTGTGTCCTTTAAAACGATGTCAAGTAGCAATCAGTGAATTTGGCTTTTAAAAGAGATTCTAATGAATGTAGAAGTTTGAAAGGTAGATAACTGAGCGTCTTTGATGAACAGTCATCAAGGATAAAGGGAAGTAATCATCATTGATGGAAGATAAGGCAATTCTTGGCAGTAAGCTTCCATTGGATGAGTCAGACTATGACGTCAAGGCTCATTGGTTCAATGATGATATTTTATCATCTTCATTTAACATGGTGGCGGCATGAAACAGGTTGTCATATGTGGATGCGTGGAACGGTGGAAGGATGGATGAGTGGAATAGTGGATGGTTGGATGAGTGGACGTTTGGATGAATGAAAGAGTGGATGGTTGGATGAATGAAAGGGTGGATGGTTGGATGAATGAAAGAGTTGATGGTTGGATGAATGAAAGGGTGGATGGTTGGATGAGTGAAAGAGTGGATGGTTGGATGAATGAAAAAAAGTGGACGTTTGGATGAATGAAAGAGTGGATGGTTGGATGAATGAAAGAGTGGATGGTTGGATGAGTGAAAGAGTGGATGGTTGGATGAATGAAAGAGTGGATGGTGGATGGTTGGATGAGTGAAAGAGTGGATGGTTGGATGAATGAAAGAGTGGATGGTTGGATGAGTGAAAGAGTGAATGGTTGGATGAATGAAAGAGTGGATGGTTGGATGAATGAAAGAGTGGATGGTTGGATAAACGAAAGAGTGGATGGTTGGATGAAGGAAAGAGTGGATGGTTGGATGAATGAAAGAGTGGATGGTTGGATGAATGAAAGAGTGGATGGTTGGATAAATGAAGGAGTGGATAGTTGGATGAGTGAAAGAGTGGATGGTTGGATAAATGAAGGAGTGGATAATTGGATGAGTGGGCTCTTTGATATGTGGATGGTTGGATGGGCATAAAATGTATTGTTGGATGAGGGGAAGATTGGAAGGTTTGCATTGGTGTAAGATTGGGCAGTTGTATAGGTGGATGGATGGAAGGGTCAGGAGATGGGGGAATGGAAGTAAGGATGTGAGGATGGATAGAAAATGGGTGTTATGATGGAAGGACGTGTATGGATTTGAGTGTTAGCCGAGGTAGAAGGGTCACTCCTACAATAAAGTGTCGAGGAAGGATTACAATAGTTGTATTATTAATTGTGTCAAGAAACAAGTCATCAACAGCTAGTGGTCTGTGTAGCGACTGTCTCTTTAATCCTGAGCCTTACATTTATAGCCCGCAATTGTCTCTGAGTTCACGACCATGCAACATTTCACTTTACAGCAGAACTCGCGAGTTTCCAACACAGTCAAGTCATTATACAACGACAACACAACCCGTCTCTCACAATAGTTTTATAGATATTCTACATTAGAGTGTGGTATTTTGGACATAAATAGAGGATGTTAGTAGTGCTATAGTGCTTAATTGAAGTTCAAAATTTACTTGCAAGAATAACTTGTCCATTCTATTAATGTTAAGTGGCGCATAAACTAATAGATATTACGGACTAAATACTCGATAGCTTACCATATAAACCTTGTCTGTGTAATAGTTTGAGATTGTTTATCATATAAACCTTGTCTGTGTAATAGTTTGAGATTGTTTATGATATAAACCTTATCTGTGTAATAGTTTGAGATTGTTTATCATATAAACCTTGTCTGTGTAATAGTTTGAGATTGTTTATCATATAAACCTTATCTGTGTAATAGTTTGAGATTGTTTATCATATAAACTTTGTCTGTGTAATAGTTTGAGATTGTTTATCATATAAACCTTGTCTGTGTAATAGTTTGAGATTGTTTATCATTAACAAAACATCGAGGAACAAGATGATGAAAGGTTACAACAATCATGAAATGAGAAGCCGGGCAGTTCGAGAAAGTTGGCGGCGCAGTGAGGTGGTATCTGTGACATGATTATTGAAACAAAAGACAATATCAATTAGACATGATGAAATTACTCCATGTAGTTTATACAACAGAATTTAATGTCAATCTTATCTTAGATATACAGACGCTCCTTCTATGCAGAAGATAATTGCGTCCACAGACCATGAGAGATGATCTGTTGGCAAGTGATGCAGCGGTCACAGGCCACGGCTATATGGGTTCCACGCATTACCCCAGCCGCCTAACTATTGTCTAGTTAGGTACCCATTCGGAGCTGGGTGACTCGGGGACTCCTCAGGCCACGAGAACAAAACCCGTGACCATCGGTATGACAGTCGAGAGCGCTACCTCTCGACCACCACGTCCCACCAATCGTCTTAGGAAATAGCTCTCCTCCTTATAACCTAATATTTATTTCAAGGGAAACCAAAATTGTAAGACATCCGGGGGGGGGGGGACATTGGCCGGACATTTTGTGTACAGTGACTGGACATTAAGGATATACAATGAACAGACAAAAGGATTACAATTGCCGGACATCAGGAGTACAGTAGCAGGACATTATATCAATCGCTGGACATCAGTGCTATTGTAATTGGAGAAGGGGTTCACCAAGACCAGGCATAAATGGAATATAATTATATGATATTTATGAGCACCAACATGGACAGATGTACATCAACATAGACAAATGTACACCAGCATAGACAGATGTACACCAACATAGACAGATGTACACCAACATAGACAGATGTACACCAACATAGATCTACACCAACATAGACAGATGTACACCAACATAGATAGATGTACACCAACATAGACAGATGTACACCAACATAGACAGATGTACACCAACATAGATCTACACCAACATAGATAGATGTACACCAACATAGACAGATGTACACCAACATAGACAGATGTACACCAACATAGACAGATGTACACCAACATAGACAGATGTACACCAACATAGACAGATGTACACCAACATAGACAGATGTACACCAACATAGACAGATGTACACCAACATAGACAGATGTACACCAACATAGACAGATGTACACCAACATAGACAGATGTACACCAACATAGACAGATGTACACCAACATTTCTGATTGTGAAAAGTGCTGTTTCCGTTTTGAATAAAACTGACGAGATAGCTTTTATATATTGGAAATATTTTATGAAAAATGGATTTACTATTAAGAATATTCTTGTTTTCCTTAACGAAAATCTATCTATAATTCAAAATATTTCTGCCCCCACAGTCTATTTTCCAGGCTCACAGTACGGGAGGGACTTAATCAACAAGGGCCATTGGCCAAAATGGTTTATCTCACTTTTGTCTGACTGAGCCGTATCGTAAATCCTACAGTCCCATTATGACTTTCAGAGCGCGGGAACATCCGGGTACTAGAGGAGATGCCCGCGGAGATACTTGTTCCACTGTTGGTATTAGGCGTGGCAAATTGCCCCGGTAGTCCAGGTCGTAACTTAAAGTCCGATGTCAACCAATGAGATTAATCTAGTGCCTGTGAGGTCATGGCGTCAAGGGGAGTTAATTTCTGAGACGCGTACCCAAGACGATTGTGTTTGAGACGGAAAATTATTGTTATGACGTAATGGCATCAAACTTTCCGACACACTTCAAGATTTCCTAGGTCATCTGCTGGGCCAAACGATCAGAACATTCTAGTTTTTCACGGTCTGGCGAATATCACAATGTTGTTGTTGTAGTATTCAGACCATTAGACGCTCAATGCCATCTATAAGATATGTACGCAACTATCGGCACACGTTGTTTTTATTTTCCGGGGATATACAGCAACATTTCCTTGTTTGCTTCATTACATCATAGTTGGCATTAGTCATTGAAGGAAAAACAATCGTATATTGGGGCTATTCGATCTTAGCATGAAAGTACCACTGTATATAAAGCTACTATTAGATGCTAGCTAGTTGTACCACTGTATGTAAAGCTACTATTAGATGGTAGCCAGTTCTACAAGCTACCACTGTGTATAAGCTACCACTGTGTATAACGCTACTATTAGATGGCAGCTAGTTCTACCACTATATATAACACTTCTATTTATCAATGAATGGGAATATTATAAATCGCAGTTTTAATAACTTTATGTCATCAGTCACCAAAATCCTCTCGCGTTCATGTAGGGTATAGGTCGGAGTTCAAAGGTCAGCGGGAAAGAGTCCGAACTCTACATCTCTTCGACCTCCATTTGCCTGCAACAGACATTACTCTCCGCATGACAAGACTTTGCGATCACAGTCCAGAGTAACGTCCCCTGAACTGTGACGTACATCGACTTTACTTTAATCAACTTTTCCACTTCTCAGAGCTCTGGACCGTTTTGGTCATTTGCAAATTTCTGGCCCGATTTGTTGCCCAAAGACCCGATGCAACCCGTGCTTAAAATCTCAGTCTGCCACAGACACTGAAACAAGACAAACTTTCCCTGGAGCTGTCTCTGCTTAGATTATGGAACTGTCCGGTTTATTGCAAATGACTTTAAACGGGATCGGAAACCGTCATTGGATAATGACCAGTTCATTGAGAGGACGGTGATAACAAAGTTTGTTAAGATGATAGTGATGGCAAAAGTTTGTTAAGATGACAGAGATGGCCAAAGTTTGTGAAGATGACAGTGATGGTCAAAAAATTTTAGGATTACAGTGATGGCCAAAGTTTGTGAAGATGACAATGATGGCCAAAAAATTTTAGGATTACAGTGATGGCCAAAGTTTGTGAAGATGACAATGATGGCCAAAGTTTGTAAAGATTACAGTGATGGCCAAAGTTTATAAAGATATTAGTGATGGCCAAAGTTTGTAAAGATGACAGTGATGGCCAAAGTTTGTAAAGATGACAGTGATGGCCAAAGTTTGTAAAGATAACAGTGATGGCCAAAGTTTGTAAAGATGACAGTGATGTCCAAAGTTTGTAAAGATGACAGTGATGTCCAAAGTTTGTAAAGATGACAGTGATGTCCAAAGTTTGTTAAAATGACAATGATGGCCAAAGTTTGAAAAGATGGCAGTGATGGCCAAAGTTTGTAAAGATGACAGTGATGGCCATTGTTTGTATAGATGACAATGGTGGCCAAAGTTTGTAAAGATGAGTAGATATAAACGTGATAACTAAAGCAGTTATATCTTTCTATGAACTCACAAAAAAAGTCACTAAGCTAAAGCTGTTTCCTTTTGCTAGAAATTCATGATCGCCATAGTTCATTGTTGACTATTTTACTTTCAATCAAGGAAAATTTATTAAAGACATTAAATTTATAGTTATAATTTCATTACTGACTAAACGTTATTATCCCGAACTGAACTAAAATAGTTCAACGCGCTATTTAAAAGAATGAAACAGAAAGTATGTTATACGTGCAATAAAATGTGAACTATTTTGCACAGAAAGAGCGACTGTGACATGTAAGATGATGTAAGATATTCAACCCTTAACTTCAACATAGACCAATTGGCACACAACCTTCACACCAGTCAAATAGCTGTGCATATATGATATGTATCTAAATATATATACATCACATATAGAGATAAGATATACAGAAACCCTATGGAAGTGAACGTGAAAACAACAGCGGTAGTTCATAGCCCAGTGCTCCTAAAGTAAAGTCAAAATAGAACTGTGGATATAAGTCAAACACGTGATTCTAAGTCAACCACGTGATTCTAATTCAATCAAGTGATCCAAACCCCTAGTCTGGTATTTCGAACAAACCAAGCCAGATACCATCCCATACCCTATAATAGTCAACTATAGGTATATTTACAACTAACCAAGCCAGATACCATCCCATACACTATAATAGTCAACTATAAGTATATTTATAACTAGCCAAGTCAGATACCGTTTAATACCCTAGTCAAGTTCTTACAACAAACCAAGCCAGATACCATCCCATACCGTATAATAGTCAACTATAGGTATACTTACAACTAGCCAAGTCAGATACCGTATAATACCCTAGTCAAGTTCTTACAACTAGCCAAGTCAGATACCGTACAATACCCTACAATAGTCAACTACTTACAGCTAACCAATTCAGATACCGTACAATACCCTAGTCAAGTTCTTACAACTAACCAAGTCAGATACCGTATAATACCCTAGTCAAGTTCTTACAACTAACCAAGTCAGATACCGTACAATACCCTACAATAGTCAACTACTTACAGCTAACCAATTCAGATACCGTACAATACCCTAGTCAAGTTCTTACAACTAACCAAGCCAGATACCGTTTAATACCCTAGTCAAGTTCTTACAACTAACCAAGTCAGATACCGTACAATACCCTAGTCAAGTTCATGGGTTTCAGCAATGCCAAGTACTAGCCAGTCGCCACGCCAAGTTCCCGTGCCTCGTGCCCACGCCAAGTTCCCGTGCCTCGTGCCCACGCCAAGTACCCGTGCCTCGTGCCCACGCCAAGTTCCCGTGCCTCGTGCCTATGATAGAAGACACTCCAAGCGTGAGTTCCGATTAAACAGGTTTCAATAAAGCATCCTGCCCCTCAAGTCTTCGCCGACTTCTCTCCCCTTTGACTCCCCCCACGTCTTTGATAAAGCCACGTCACATAAGTCTCGGATACGACCGGCCGGCGGCGCAGGACAGTAATTACCGGAAATTTAGATGACGGCATTGGCTGGCAGTCCACACATCCCAGCCTGCCGGACCCCGGGCCGTGGGACAGCGGCCGCAGTCTGGTCAAGCGATGCAAGGGAATTGGTCAGGGCTTCGGTGTCCGGGGAGATTTGTTTTTCTGATGAGAGGGGGCGCTGATTCAATTACAAACCAGCCACCCTCACTGGACGGCCCCGAGTTCATTCACGGGGTTATGCCCCCTCCCACCCCATAACCCCNCGACCTCACTTCCCCCTCCTCGCTATACCCACCCATTCAAAAAAATCAGGACATAGACTTTTGGTGTATTGGAGACTTGATGAAGTAAAAAATTTTGATAATGTAATAATTAAAGTGGTTGCACTCGATTAAGTCGGCAAGTTTTTAAAGATAGAATCAGTCCGTGCCGTCGTAAGATTTTTTGAAGCGCAACAATAAGATGAAAGGTCAAAGGTCGTTCAGCAGATGTAAGATAGCATCCCTATCGCCAAAACAGAACTTTTCATGAATCTAGTCAACAATCCTAGACATGAATAGTTAGAGACTGTAGGAATATAACACACAAATTTACATCTAAAGAAAAGAAGAAAAGTGCGACATGAGTACCCTTTTTTTCCCCAAGTAAATATGTCTCCGATGGCAATATTTAGAACGGTTTCTTTTACCTACTATTTGTAACGCTTATATTGTATTTATTTATTTTAACGGTTATATTGTATTTATTTATTTATTTTAACGGTTTTATTGTATATATTTATTTTAACGGTTATATTGTATTTATTTATTTTAACGGTTATATTGTATTTATTTATTTATTTTAACGGTTATATTGTATTTATTTTATTAACGGTTGTATTGTATTTATTAATTAAGTTTTTTTTCAAGAAAGTGTTACAATGTAAACATTGAATACTGTCAACATTTTTGCCCCCCCCCCCCGCTCTACACTTTCTAAAAGACAACTACAATATATATATATAATATATATATATATTTAAAACATTCATTTTTAACAAGTTTTGTTAAAGAAAATTTCTACTCAATTAAATTTGTGGAACCTATGCCATCAATAAACTTCAATGTCGTTTATGTATTATGTAAAAGTCTGTTAGAACCGCCTCTGATTTCTATAATGGTGTGATCCCTTAACATCTCTTTTCATTCGTGATTGCAATTGGTTCATGTCAACTAACGGCGGGATTTTCAGGAGATCCAAGTACAATCTCTACATGTTACTACATCCGTCAATTTAGACATTCGGGTGTAAGACTAGGACAAGTAATCTAAGATATGTGTTTAATTCAGACACTAATCTAAGACATGTGTTTAATTCAGACACTAATCTAAGACATGTGTTTAATTCAGACACTAATCTAAGACATGTGTTCAATTCGGACACGTAATCTAAGACATGTGTTCAATTCAGACACGTAATCTAAGACATGTGTTCAATTCAGACACTGAATCTAAACGTTTTTGACTTGGAACATACGTATGACTTCAACAATAGGAGAACTATGTGTAGGCTGACAAGGAGATAGATTAACAAGTGTCGGCTATTCACAAACTATTGGTAGTGATTTCATGTTTGTGAATCTATGTCCTGAGTCTCTGAGATGCAAATTTATATTCCTTTTTTTTTAAAATGTAAGATAAGTAGTTAGATCGCATTGTTACTTTCAACACATGTAAGGTAAGTATTAAAGTTATACTTTTACTTTTATCAAATGTAAGGTAAGTATTACAGTTATACTTTTACTTTTATCAAATGTAAGGTAAGTATTAAAGTTATCCTTTTACTTTTATCAAATGTAAGGTAAGTATTAAAGTTATACTTTTACTTTTATCAAATGTAAGGTAAGTATTAAAGTTATACTTTTACTTTTATTAAATGTAAGGTAAGTATTAAAGTTATACTTTTACTTTTATCAAATGTAAGGTAAGTATTAAAGTTATGCTTTTACTTTTATCAAATGTAAGGTAAGTATTAAAGTTATACTTTTAATTTTATCAAATGTAAGGTAAGTATTACAGTTATACTTTTACTTTTATCAAATGTAAGGTAAGTA
>MUZC01002196.1:651853-688022 GCA_002072015.1 Radix auricularia
GTGCAAGTCAATGTATAGCCGTGTTCAATATGCAAGTCAATGTATAGCCGTGTTCAATATGCAAGTCAATGTGTAGCCGTGTTCAATATGCAAGTCAATGTATAGCCGTGTTCAAACGAAATTAAGGTGCCCCTTAAATTAAACCATTTGCTTCTTATGACAATTGAGTTTTTGCCTCACTCCTGTTCGTTAACATCAACAATGCGTCCACACACACACACACACACACACACACACGCACACGCACACGCACACACACACACACACACACGCACCCGCACACGCACACACACACACACACACACACACATACACAAAACCATGACCGGGAGATAAGTAGTCTTCAGATGAGCAGTAGGAAGATGTCATGCACACTGGGATGTGTGAGCCTGACATGATGTCACCAAACAACGAACATTTCGACAAAGGACCTTCTTCAAAGAAGACAAAGGCAAAGACAAATAAAACTAACAGAATTAAATTAAAACTTTGTGGCGGTGAGACCCAGAGCCAAAGAGAGCAATAATGGAAGTTTTGTACTATTACAGATGTGTAGGTTAGGCGGCTAGTGTAAGAATCTTAAGTTTTTTTCTGAAACTTGCCAGATTTTTTAAAACAAGAAACTTATCAAATAATTTTTTAATATTTGTGTAAAAAAAAAAAAAAAAAAAAAAAAAAAAAAAAAAAAATACATTAGGGTTGTTATCGATTAATTAAAATTTGATCGTTATTTTTAGAAAATTAACGAATAATTAATCGATAATTTTGATTAAGCTAAAAATAAGATGTGTGACGTCATTAAACTAAAAATTTAAAGGGAAGTAAAACAAATAGGCAATTCATTTTTAAATGTAAATATATGTAGTTCAATGAATTAAAATTTTGTTTATTGTTAATATGGTAAAAACAAGCTTTAATTTTAATTTCATTTTCCTTATAAAAAGAGCTTATTTTAAAGTTTAAAATTTAAAAATCTTTTTTTTAAAATGGAAAACTTTTTACATTAAAAAAGCAAACTATTATTAATTATTATTACTAAATCTTTTTTTTAAAACACAATTCTTCTATCCATCTCGCGCTATGGTGTCATATTAATCTCTATTATATCGATTAAAACAATTTTAATCGATATCATTTTTACCCGATAACATTTTTACTGATTAATCGAGAAATTAATCATTAATTTCCGCAGCCTTAATGCACATACATACATATATATATATATCATATATAAAGCTGAAAGTTTGTCTGTTTGTTTGTTACCAATACAAATCCACACCGTTGGACCCCGGGTGGTGAAATTTTGCATGGAACCCTAATTTGACCCAGAAAAGGTCATAGACTATGTTTCAACCCCAGGTGACTACCCTTAGGGTCTGGGGGCCCATTAATTTGCTTTTTTTCCTTATATGAGCTATATAAAAAAATGAAAATGACTAATTCTCCTATTTCGCGTGTAGGTGAAATAATAAAACTTTGGGCAATTGTTAAGTATACTTCTACGATGATAACAGGTGAAAACAATATTTAAATTATCACTTACTGGAATATTATGTATATTAAAAAATGGCTCATCACTAATTATCCAACTGTCCGTGTAGATAAAAGCATGACGCTTTGGTAAATTGTTGAGTAGCCTCTGGGAACGATTATTGGCATTAAAATGATTTAGAAATCACAAAAATTGGGACCCGGGGGCCCAAAATATATATTTTTAAATACTGAAAATCGCTACTTATCCACTTTTTTTTTGTAGGTAGAAGCATGAAACTTTGGGAATTTGTTGAGTACACTTCTGCGATGGTAACATGTAAAAAAATATTTTAAGTGTCACTCATTGGGGTCAAATTGGGGGCTTGGGGCCCAAATGTATTTTTTCCTTATATTAGCCTTATAAAAACTGAAAATCACTAATTCTCCTATTTCCCGTGTATGTAAAAACATGGAAATTTGGGTAGTTGTTCAGTACGCTTCACAATGGTAACAAGTGAAACTAATATTTAAATTCTAACTTACTGGTGGCCGGGGGGGGGCCTAATGTATTTTTTCTTATATAAACACTGACTTATCACTAATTCTCTGACTACCCGTGTAGGTAGAAGCAAAGTTGTTGAGAAGCCTATTGCGACAAGAATTGGCGGAAAATATTTTTTTTTAAAATTCACACTCATGGGGGCCGGGGGCCCAAATAAAGTGTTTTCCTTATATGAGCTTAATAAAAACTAAAAATCACTAATTCTCCTATTTCCGTGTAGGAAAAAACGTGAAAATTTGAGTAGTTGTTCAGTACACTTCTAAGATGGTAACAGGTGAAAACAATATTTAAATTCTCACTTACTGGGGGCCGGGGGGCCCAAATGTAGTTTTTTTTTCTTAAAATAAAAATTAACTCATCCCTAATCCTCCAACTTACCGTGTAGGTAGAAGCATGAAACTTTGGTAAGTTGTTGAATAGCTTCTGCAACGATTATGGAATGTTTTTAAATAGAATTTACTTTCATGGGGGCCTGGGGCCCAATCTCTTTTTTCCTTTTACTCAAAATTGCTTTTTTTCCATTTTCCCCTGTATGTAGAAACATCAACTTTTGGGAAGTTGTTGAGTACACTCCCGCAATGGTAACAGGCAAAGAATAATTAAAGTGTCACTCACTGGGAGCCGGGGGCCCAAATGTATTTTTTTTAAATTTAAAAACTGACTAATCACTAACTTTCCAATTTCCCATTTAGCTAGAAGCATGAAAGTTTAGGGAAACTGTTGAGTACACTCCCGCGCTGGAATAAAAAGGAAAAAAAAATAAATTGCCACTAACTGGGAGCCGGGGGCCCCGAATGTATTTTTTTCTTAAATAAAAAGTTAATCTTCACAAATTCTCCAACTTCCTGTGCAGGTAGACGCATGAAATTTTGTGATGGTAGCAGGCAAACGTATCACTCCATTGTATTTTTTTTACATTATATTAGTTAAATTACAAATAAAAAAGTTTGGATACTGTGTAAATGTTTTTTTACAAAACTTGGAAGATAAAATATTGATGGCCTATATTAAAATTCATTAGGTCAGTAAAATTATATTTTCAATCTTTTGTAGCCCTTGGCCCCTAATCTCTTTTTCGTTAACTTTTAAGACATTTAAACCATTTGATTACACTCAATTTTCTAAAACAAATTCTAACTAACAAATATATTCACCATGATCCTAATTGAAATAAGCTGTTGTTTTAAACTATACATTTTACACCCATAGGGCCCCAACCCTTATTTTAGTTTTTTAGAGAAGTTTTAAAAATACCTTTTAGGGCTGGGGTCCCGTATGCCAATTTTAATATTAGTTATATAAAATGGAATTTAAAAAGGGTCTACTGAGTAAATGGATTAATTATTTACCAATTGTGCTTTTAAAAAATCCAATGGGGTAAGGAACTTCTAACGTCTGTTCCAAGACGGTTTAGATAATATATATAGTATATCAATCATGAGCCAGATTGAAATCAAAGGGGTTTTAAATAAGGGTTTACCGGTTCTAACCGCTAACTGAAATCATAAATTACCGCTGCAAAGCGCGGGTAATTAGCTAGTATATATATAAAGATAACAATGCATTATTGTCACGGAGACGTGGTGAGAGTTGTCAGTTTAAAACTGTCCCGTTTTTCAAAGAGAATTCCAAGTTCAAGTGTGATTAGTTTTGTCAAGGTTCTAGAAAATCAATTATCCGACAGTTAATTTATACAGATTACATATAGAGAGATATAGATTTACATTCTCGTGGATGACGAAGTTTTCTAGCTGGGCCATCCAAGTTTTATCAAGATCCGCACATCCATGTCATAGCATGTAACAAGCCCTCTCATATCCTCTAGTTTTAGTTACACTTAAATTATTGGGCAGATATATCAAATTTAAGCTCTGAAATCTTGATTCAAATGTTACTTTAGAATGAACTGTTAATTTAGTCTATCAAAATTGTACACTTAATCACTTATTGCTGTTAAAAAATGTATCAAAACTAATGACTTTATATATATTAGTTAGTTATTTCCTCTCGGGCCGAAGACGGCACATAGGGCAGAGGTCATGGATTTCCATTTTTGACGATCCGTTGCTAATTGTATCAAGTCCTGGTTATTTCTTAGACCCATGGTTGAGCTTTCTCTTATGATTGTTCTACGCAGGGTTTCTTTTGGTCTTCCTTGTTTTCTTTTGCCTGTTGGTGTCCACATGAGGGCCTGACTTGGGAGTCTTCTCTTGTCCATTCGAAGAACATGGCCGATGTAATTCCATCGTCTTCTCCTTATAAAATTTGACACATATTCTTGGTTGGTTTCTTTTCTTATTGTTTCATTTGATTTGAGATCACTCCATTTTATATTTAAAATTTTTCGGAGGCATTTGTTTTCGAATGAAACTAATTTTTTTTCTATATATTTAGTTGATTTCCAGCTTTCGCATCCGTATGTTAGTACAGGGATTACACAGGAATTGAATAGCTTAAGTTTTGTATGCTGTCTTATTATTATATATATGTAACCTCTAAATTTGAAAAGTTCTTTCAAGAACTTTGTGTGAGGCCATTGCCGTGGAACGTCCGTGACACAGACACACAAAGGGTAGTTCAGGTCCGACAGAATGTCCAGTGAAAAGTTACTGGTAATCTATGTTTTCTTGTCTTAGTTTCGACACATTAACAACCACACGTAGCCTTCTAAGTATCACCTAAACCAAATGCTCCTTCAAAGTTTCGTTCGTCCGTGCTCATGGTAGGGATGCACCGGTCTCAATTTTTTTATCGGCTGGCAGGGTTTATGAGGGGAAATGTGGCCGTAGATGGAGCTTTATTTTTAAAAAATGTCCGTATTCTTGATTTGCCAGAACCGGATAAATTATATACATTTATATAATTATGGCTCTACCGTCCAGACAGATTATTAAAGTGAAATTCTGCCGGAGCCAGATTTTGTAAAAAATGGCAAGATTCCGGATTTGCCGAAGCCGAAATCCGGTATGCCCCTAGTGCAAAATAATGGAAATCGTATGCAAAGATGCTCACCATCCATTTGGTGTGCAATAATTTACAAAATTATTTTCGCAGTAATTCTAAACTGATTCACGGCGTCGGCAAGATATCTGCGTGCGGCCACAAAGCCCAAAGGGAAAATTTCCTATGTCAAATAGGCAAACAATCTGAGTCCTTTGTGCCAGTGCTCTAAAACCTATAGGCAAATACTATGAGTCCTTTATGCCAAAGACCTAGGACCTATAGGCCAACAATCTGGGCCCTTAATGACAATGCCCTAGGACCTATAGGCCAACAATCTGAGCCATGTATGCCAATAACCTAGGACCTATAGGCCAACACTCTGAGTCCTTTATGCCAATAACCTAGGACCTATAGGCCAACACTCTGAGTCCTTTATGCAAGTGACCTAGGACCTACAAGCCAATACTCTGAGTCCTTTATGCAAATGACCTAGGACCTATGGGCCAATACTCTGAGTCCTTTATGCCAGTGACCTTCCTGCTCATCCCAGTAAACCGACACAAGATGTGGGCGTGTAACGCTTCAGGTCCTAGGGAGCTTAAGCCTGAGCTCAGCTCCTATCTCTTTATACCCCATAAATGTCGTATTCCCTTTCCCCGTGCACCAGAAGAACCCACGGGCATTTTGTGACCGAACACGTGCTAAAACTGTGGAGGGGCCCATTAAACCTTGGCTTGACACCCGGTAAGTGAGGCTCGGGCCCCAAAGTCTCACCTTCTCGGATCGACACTGCCACCACGTCCAGGCCGCGCCATCTTGGCCGAGGTGACGTTTCTTGTTGTTGTTTTTTCTTTCTTTTTGTTTTCTTTTTTTTTTTTAAATGTGTCTACATAGAGCTGGACGTCTGCGTGTTGACGACCTGGTGTCAACATACGGCTGGACGTCTGCGTGTTGACGACCTGGTGTCAACATACGGCTGGACGTCTGCGTGTTCACGAGCTGGTGTCAACACTGAACAAACTTTTGTTATAACATTGAACCTAAGTCTCTGAAGCAACCGAGAATTACAAATATCGGAACTAATTCTACACGTTTTGTAAAATGAACAAATATTTGTAGTAACATTGAACCCGAGTCTCTAAACCAATAGAAAAGATTTTTAAAAAAATTGTAGTCTTACATATTTTGAGACGATTTGTAAAAACAAAAATAAAAATAATAAATTGAAATGAAAAAAAAAACCCCACAAAAACAAAGATGATTTCGTAAACCCACTAAAAAAATATGTTAATTAAACAACTAATTTTTCTTGATTTTATGATTATGACATTGGTATTGCATTTATTATTGTCAATATTAATCTTAATTTTTATAATTATTACTATTGTTTATAGATAATATTGCTGTTTATAACTATTATTATCGTTTATCTAATGCTAACGGGCACTGCCACCAACATTGTTGTGGTCTTATACCACCGTACAAACGTCACCAACATTGTTGTGGTCTCATACCACCGTACAAACGTCACCAACATTGTTGTGGTCTTATACCACCGTACAAACGTCACAAACATTGTTGTGGTCTTATACCACCGTACAAACGTCACCAACATTGTTGTGGTCTTATACCACCGTACAAACGTAACCAACATTGTTGTGGTCTTATACCATAGTACACAGAACGTCACCATAACTTCATTGTGCAGATAACCTATTAACAAAATATGGTTTCAAGCTTGATATGAAATAAACTTCCCATGTTTTGTATGACATTAACACATTAAAGTGTTCCTAAGACAAGAACAAAAACATTTGGCGAAAGGTCATTCTCTTTTTGTGCAGCCAAACAATGGAATTCTCTTCCATTACACATCCGTAGTATTTCAACTGCTAAGTCATTCAAGACTGCACTTAAGACACATCTTTTTAAAATTTATTTTGAAAATTAATGAAACAACATTTCTTTAAATGATTAATGTAGCTGATGTATAACGTATTGTCATTTATGTAGTTAGTATGATATGAATGTTTCTTTTATTAATATATGTATTGTTATTTCCATGTAAAGCGCTGTGAGCCCGGCTCCTTGCTGGGATACAGCGCTATATAAATTATCATTTTATTATTATTATTATTATTATTATTAAAGTTATTGGCCATATTTCACTTTGTTTAAATTAAGCAGTTAACTATTTATTTCGATTGTGGACTTTATTAACGTTTCTTAAATAACGTATTTTTATTATCGTATCCTTATATCAACAAAGTATGTTGCAGAATTGAACATGATAGAGATATAAACTTAAGAAAACAACCCCCTGTCTCTCTCTCTCTCTATCACTCTCTCTCTCTCTCTCTCTCTCTCTCTCTCGCTCTCCCGGCACATATAAAGGCCTCAAATTAAGCCTAAAACTCGTCATACATCTGTGTCAAAAATTAGGCCTAAAACTCGTCACATATCTGCGCCTAAAAATTGACCTAAAACTCGGGATATTTCAAGGCCTACCGTTAGGACAGACCTGTGGACTACAATAAATCCATCAATTCTGCACCAACAGTTCTTTATTTTCATGATTCCATGGGGTCACAATTAGTAGAGACCGAGACTATTTATAGATATTGGTGCTGTGAGAAATGACGGGTTAGAGAGTTTCTTACCATCAGGAATGCTGAAACCATCTTCTAGACTAATAATAATAATAATAATAATAATAATAATAATANATTATTATTATTATTATTATTGTTATTATTATCATTATTATTATAATGATAATAATATCATAATTTATGTAGCTCTTTACCCTAGCAAGTAGCTTAGCCAACAGCGCTTTACGTAAAAATAGCAAGACGATATATAGTTATCAATTCATTCAATGTACAACATTCATATCCAAAATACAACACATAATGGCATTACAGTATACAATAGCTACATCTATAATTTAATGCAGAGGTGTAACAACTTCTTGGCATCGGGGCGGTTGCCAAGGGCGCCGATGGCTAATCATTCAATTTATTCAAATCTAGTATTTTACTATCTTTTGAATTTTTAAAATATCCATTTGTCAAGGGCGCCATAAATAAACAAAGATATTTCACCCAATGTTGTTTTGTTTTTCATATAGGCCTAGACTAGACTATAAATAGGACTGCGATTAGGCTTTTAATTAAAATACAAGATACACAAGCAAACTGTGCAATTAAAACCATGTTTTATTAAACAAGTAATAAAAACTCGAATGAGTATTTAAACGCAATTTCGAACAAATAATTTCCGATCCATTTATTCAAGAGAATTCATTCTAGATTGGATTCTAGCTATCTAGATCTTTATAAAAAGATACTTTTACAAATTTAACAAAGATATAAAACTAAAATGCTACCTCACCCTGTTGAGACCTATACTAGAATATGCATCTTCTGTATGGGACCCATCCACCAAAGAAAATATTGATAAGTTAGAACAAATCCAAAAAAGAGCTGCCAGATTTATTACTGGAGAATATTCAAAACTGACAAGAGCAACACCATTAGTTAAATCGTTAAACCTTGAAACACTGGAGGATATAAGAACCAAGATTAAATTAGTAATTATACATAAGGCAATTAATTCTAATTTAGAAATACAACACAAAGATAACTTAATACAACCCTCAAATAGACATAAAGATAAAAACACCTTTCTTATTCCATATGCAAGAACAAACACATACAAGTTTTCTTTCTTTCCGTCCGGTATTCGGGCGTGGAATGGGTTGTCTGAAGAAACCAGGAAAGACAACACTTTATCATCATTTAAAACTCTAGTAAGAATACAGGACTAAACACAAACCATAGAAATACGTAGGACGCAATAATCTTCTGTACAGAAGGAGCGTCTGTAACATATAAGATAAGATCTACATTAAGCACAGTTCTCACTACTAAAATAGCGTCAAATTTTGGTCACATCATAGTCTTTTCAAATAGGTTATTCTGAAAGTAAACAAAAAATAACGTCATATCCCCTCACACTAGATCACAACAAAAAAGTGTCAATATAATGCGCACCACGCAAAAAGTATTCACAAAGTGGGAAATCCTCATTTAGTATCATTCTAATTTACATTAACGTCATTTCAAATAAATAATTTTGACACTTAAAAAAACTATTGTTTTCAAAAATTGCTGCTAAATTTACGGAGTCGAACGAAAGGAGATTTTTCAAAAAATCCTTCTCCAACATTCCTCTAAACTCTAAATATTATAGCTATAGTTTGGCGCTTGTTTCAACCTGATAGCTGTTATGTTTGGCAAGAAATTGACAAATACTGATATTTTTCGGGTTATTGAAATTTTCCAGGAAATCCAGAAAACCTTTTCGGTATTATTTTTGGCCGTCGCGCATCCTTGGGACCTCCTTAACATATTGCAGAAGACCCGAACCCTGTATCTAGTATGGTTCAGGAGGAGTTGCAGGATCAAGCGTTACAGATATTTCAAATATTTAAACGCAATTTTTCCTATGGGAAATTGCGTTTTTTCAAAATATCAATGACTTAGTACAAAGTTTATAAGAAAAGGCTGTGTCATTGTTAGTCGTTCTTGGTATGTTTGTGTGGTAGTCTGCACGCCCACAACCAGTCGCACTTTGTGCACCGCACCATTGCACTTTGTGCACCGCACCATTGCGTTTTGTGCACCGCACCATTGCTCTTTGTGCACCGCACCATAGCACTTTGTGCACCGCACCATAGCACTTTGTGCACCGCACCATAGCACTTTGTGCACCGCACCATAGCACTTTGTGCACCGCACCAGAGCACTTTGTGCACCGCACCATAGCACTTTGTGCACCGCACCATAGCACTTTGTGCACCGCACCATAGCACTTTGTGCACCGCACCATTGCACTTTGTGCATTGCACCCTTGCACTTTGTGCACCGCACCATAGCACTTTGTGCACCGCACCATTGCACTTTGTGCACCGCACCATTGCACTTTGTGCACCGCACCCCGCACCATAGCACTTTGTGCACCGCACCATTGCACTTTGTGCACCGCACCATTGCACTTTGTGCACCGCACCATTGCACTAGGTATAAAAGAAATTACTTGACGCGGCAGAGTAAGAGGAGAGAAGGTAAGAAGACTAAAGAAGGAGGGCGTGTTCCATTGTTGTTCAATAAAACTGTTAGAAGAACTTTTTTTAGTCACACATTTTGTTTCGAGGACCTGTTTCAAATTAAAGCCATCACTCAGCTACATGTGTTTTGTTTGTTTTTTGTATTTTTTATTTGTTTTTTTCTTTTGTTTTTCCTTTTTCTCTGTATATTCTTTTTGTCCATGATATAGAATTTTAATACTTGTGTAAGTTGTTTTAATTGACGAAGGCATTAGCCAAAACGTATAATTTTGTATTAGTTATTTCATGAAGCTTAATTTTTTTTTATAATTACTAAAATGTGTTTGTATATCTTGAATTTTGTGGGGGTTTTTCTTCAATATTTCCAAGCCCCAATTTTTTCTTGAAATTTCCTATGGAGTTTTTCTTTATCAAAAGCTAGCTAAAAATTAATTGGAAATCACTTTTATAAAAACCTATTTACCTTCCCAACGATTAAACTCTTATTCATAAAATTCATTTCTTATTTGTTTTCATTCACATTTTATATTCTGATAATTTATAGATTATAAGATTTTTTTAAAAATGGTGCGACAAGTTAAAATTCTAACACGCTAAAATTCTAAAAAATTTAACTTCTAAGAAAATCCAGGTCAAAACAATGACAGACTAACACCGTCTGCTTTTTTAGATGTGCATTTATACTTGAATTTGAATATTGAACATCTGCTGATGTTCATAGTTAAAATCTGAATAATACATTGCCTCTCTGTTACTTGGCGTAATGAACTTCACTTAACCCCTTTCTTTAACATAGGTCACATGTATGTTATGTAGGTCCCATGTATGTTATGTAGGTCCCATGTATGTTATGTATGTCCCATCTATGTTATGTAGATGCCATGTATGTTATGTAGGTCCCATGTATGTTATGTAGGTCTGACGAGTGTCACAGCTCTCGCCAACACATAAAACAACTTCCAACTTGAACATAAACTATTACATCATAGACGAACGACTCCGGGTCAACCCTTTCATCCCCCAACATGATCTACAACCAGACGAACCAGGAACTGAGTCCACATCACTGGCGGTGACGACACGAGGAATCTCCTCCCGAGAACTTAGTCAAACAAACGTGAAGAGATCTGAGGAAATCTAATTGCCATTGTTACAAGACATACATCATGTTGTCACTTAGCGACGGAGCGTAGATCTAGCATCCCCCTCTTGGAATGGAATCCCCCGTTAGAGCCGACAACACCAAAGGGGGGAACTCCCCATCCTTTGACGAGCAGGGGGATAGTGAGTGAGTACAAGAAAGACATGTTGAGACTTGTGTGAGCTGACGTCAGTCAACCCACGTGACCAGAGAGGCGCGAGGAATCCTTGTGTTTGGCGGAGCGGGAAAATGGAAAATGGTAAATTTATTAACTGTTAAAAAATTACTTTTTTATGTTTCCTTGTCTTTTTTCACTTTCATAAGTCTAAGAGCAGTTTACACGCTGTGTGCCGGGTGTAAAAACTCAGAACTTTGAACGTTTTTAGCTGGGATCTTCACAGTGTACTTAGACCTGAACGACATAGCGTTTTGAATACATCAGTACCACCAGATGCGTGTTTTTGTTGTTGTTTTTTTCTTGTTTTTTTTCTTGTTTTTTTTATGGCCGGTGGAGGGGGGGGTTTGGTAGGCGATGAAACTAAAGATTTAGTTGTTTGATTTAATTCAACATTAATGTTAGAAGTCAGAAATTAAAAATAAATACTTTTAATAATAATAACAAATATTTTTTGAACTTGTTCAGGGCCGTACCCTAGTAAAAAGCTGGGCTCATCGCGGTTTACAACAACAACAGCAACTAACAAGTTTAGTTATTTTTAGGGCTGGTACTGTTTAAAATATTTTCTCGGATTAATCTTGAAAAATTAATCGATTAAATTTCGGTTATTTATATTTTATAAAACACATATAGGTTCCGATAAGTCACGATTTGTTATTTCGTTAAATCGGTTAGGCCGCCGTCATTTCATGGCTCCTAAATTTTGTGTCGTTAAACAGCAAATTCGCTCTGGTATCCCAGGGAATATGGAATAAAAGCCTTTTTGTTTACGCAGGAATATCTAAATAAATAATAATACGAGGGAAATATAAGTAAGTAAAAAAACTAAAAAATAATGAATCCATTGAAAAACAAGCAGTCTAATAAACACTCAAATGAGTATTTCACCGCGATTTCCAACAAAGGATTTCCAATTTTTTTTTATTCAAGGGAAATCATTTTAGTGTAACACCAAGAATGAGTCAATATATTGCGCACCGCGTAACAGTCAATTATTAGTCTTCACAAAGCGGGAAAACCCCATTAACTATCTTTCTAGATTACATTAAAAGTCATTTAATTTTGAAACTAAACAAAACAATTCTTATCTACAAATTGCTGCTTAAATTACGGGAGTCGAACGAAAAGAGATTTTTCAAAAAAATTCTTCTCCTACATTGTACTTAATATTATTAGCTATCGTTTGGCGTTACTTTTAGCCCCATTGATGTTATGGTCGGCGAGAATTTGACAAAATACTGATCTGTTTTCGGGGTTTTTTTTGTTGTTGTTTTTTTTACTTTCCAGGAAATCCATAAAGCCTTTTCAGTAATTGTTTTGGCAAGTGCACATCCTTGGGAAATTCTTAACATTTTTTTTTCCAATAGACCCGATCCTTCTATCTGGTATGGTTCAGGAGGAGTGAGTTGCTGTTCAAAGCTCGAAAAGACAGGCCAGTTATTTCAAATTTATAAACGCAATTTTTCCCAAAGAAAATAGCGTTTAAAAATATAAAGATTTTCTTAAATTTTAATCGAATTTATTTATTGCCCCTCCCTCCTCAGTAGCTCAATAGCCACTCCCTCCTCAGTAGCACAAAATTCGCTTCCTCTGCCAGGTAGTACCAATCTCCTCCCCCGACATCACACACCTACTGTTATAACGGCTCATGTATTAAAGCCCATCTCGTTCACGAACTGTCTTCAGTTTCGTCCCCTTTGTTTACCTTTTTGTTGGTATTTGTCTACTCCAACTTTTTTTTTTTTTGTTCACTTGTTCCTTTTCCTCTTTACTCCCTTCCGCCTTCCTCCTTTCCTCCCCGTTGTACACATCTCCTCCGGCCTTCCCGTGTCTTCCTGCCTGAAGACAGCCCCAAGTCTAACGTGTCAGGCCTCCGCTTTCAAAGCCCGAGTTTTACGACTTGGAGACCGCGGTGTCTGGGTGCCCCATCTGTGGTGGCGATTTGCCGCATTAGGAAACCGAGCCTCGAAACTCCACACCAGAATCAATTTGGAGACAAAACAAGGCAATACGCCGGCATTCCTGCGTCCACGCCTTCTGTTTTGTGAAACTCAACTCCCAGGGTAATAGAGAGAGGTTTTTTTGGTGGCCGCTGTCAAGGGATTCCGACAGACACATACTCCACTCGGTACTTTGACACATTTGTGGAACTTAAAGACATGAGTTATTTTTGGCATCCCTTTCACTGGACAGTAACGACGCTAGCATTAAAGACAAGGCAATTTTTTTTTCCATGAATGACGAGGCCTAAGAAACACTGCGGTTGAATATTTTGTTTGAATTTTCTTTCATCTTCAAAAAGAAATTAATTTTTTAATATGTTATTCGATTAAATCATCTCATTTACAAGCATCATATTGAACTAAAGAACATCGATTAATTTTACCTTCTCATTAACAGTTTACCGCTCGAAATATTTAGAGGTATATGTATGTGTGAAACGTTTAGAGTATGAAAACATACTATCCCATGTTTTTTCTTGCGCTTAAAAATATTCTTTAAATGGAGACTTATTACGTATGTTTATAAATTAGGCCTTGCTGGTAACTATTAATTTAAATTTACAGTTAAATATTGAAAAATAACGATTAATTAATGGTTAAATTCGATTAAAGGAAAAATGAAAATGTATCATGTCATAAGTGACACTTATTAAATGTTCTTGTTGGAAATCTAAATATTACTGGAGTGCCTCCTTGTATGTCATCTTTTAACCAACTACGCAAAAAGACAAGTGTGTTGACATTATTTGGTTCAAGTGATGAGCGGGTCTAATTGACAATATAACCAGCCGAGCTGAACAATCATCCACATGGAACTGAGGTAACTGGTATGCACAAAACGGTCTTGGCAAGGAATGACATTATCGGATATAGGTGTTCATTAAGTTTACAACACTGTAGATGGTTAATGGATTCTGGAACTTTCATCTCCATTTTGTAACGCAGTAATTTATCAGAAGATCTGTCGTCATTTTCTATTTCTATGTCAGACTCTATTACTGCTATTAGCTTAAGACGCTTTTCATTTGGTTTGCTAAGTAGGTGACGTGTTAGAACTATGGTAGGCACACTATATCAACATTCTGAATTTTCCCGTCATTCAATAGTTTCAAACCAAAATATTCGTGTAAATGCCAGGAAATTTATAATTTTTCGGCCTTTAAAAGAATGTTTTAAACATTTTTTTGACTTCCAATAATTTTTAAGTGATGGATCGATTAATGGTAAAAATAATTTTATTATTAAAAAATATTAACGATTAATCGATATATTAATCGTTAATCTCCGCAGCTCTAGTATAAATATATTTTTTTCATATCGTATATTTGTGGGGCATGATTTCAATTTATCTATTAAATATCCTTATTGTTTTTTTTTTCCTCAAACTTTATTACACTCATGTTGACTTGGTAACAATACAAGGAGCACGCATAGTTACAACTGTGAGATGTATGTGCCTGTTGTTTGGCGAATAGACTAGCTGATGGAGAGAATAGACTAGCTGATGGAGCGAATAGTCTAGCTGATGGAGCGAATAGACTAGCTGATGGAGAGAATAGATTAGCTGAATGAGTTAAGCAGCCTATTCTATAACATTGGGAGTAGCCCTGCCAGGTCTACTTTTGACCGTCACATTGTCAAGTAAGGGCAAACAAAATAGAGCAACTTGAACATAAAAATTTGGCTTAACTTTCAATCGGCGTCAAACATCAAACGCCATAGAGACATAATATAATATTGGTGCAGAGGGGAAAATAGTTGGCGAGAGATAATATGTACTGTATACACAGACAAATTGCAAACAAAATACAAGAGTTAAAGAGAGCGTCCATGGGACATACATAACAACTCAACTGGTTAGTTGGTTAGGTGGTGCTTCAGATCTGCGGTAAGAGGCTAAATTGGGACCGGACACCAACGTACTTGGGTATAAAGCTGGACCAAAAACTCCAGATGCATAATCATGTACGTGAATTATGCGCCAAAACCACAGCTAAATTGTCCCTGGTGAAGAAACTGGCTAGCACGAGTTGGGGAGCGGACGCAAGACTACTAAGAGCTCTCTATCTTGGTAGCGTGAGAAGTGCTATTGATTACAGCCTCCCGGTCCAGGCCTTTGCGAGCCGCACGGCTCTAGAGGGCTTGGACCGAATACAGAACCAAGCTCTACGGTTCGTATGTGGGGCGTTACGTACCACACCCACCGCCGCGGTAGAAATAATGTCAAACGTAGAACCACTGGCGATTAGGCGAGAAAAGGCAATCATGACTACGGTGGAGCGATACCGTAGGTTGGAGCATGACGAACCCTGCTACCAACTGCAAGGCCGTTGGGTTAAGAGGACAAGACTGAAGAGACCCTCCTTTATGGACGCGGTCCACGAACTTGAAGACTCAGTCCCCCTACCCAAGCTCAGGGAACGAATGAAACTGGTCCCTGCTCGAGGACCACATGAAAGCCTTGACCCGCCTGATATACGTCTGACACTGGCAAATACTGCGGTGACACGGGCCAGTCCCGTCGAGCTCCTGCGAGACGAGACTCTGCGCACAATCGAGGCCTATGGAGACAGCGTGGTAAAAGTCTTCACGGACGCCTCACGTCTAAGAGATGGCAAAAGTGGATACGGTGTACTAATTCAATACCCCCAACCAGGGCCGGACAGCGTAGAGCTGTCGGGGCCGTGTGGATCCACGAACAGTAGTCACGAAGCCGAACTGGACGCGATCCACAAGGGTTTGAAGGAAGTACGCCGTCGTCTAGCTAAGAGAAAGAATTTCCCGACTGTCGTGGTCTTCACCGACTCTCGGTTTTCGCTCGAAACCTTGAGTCGAAGCTCTCTGGAGGCCAAGATAGTAAGTGCCATTTTGGATACAGTAGGTGACATCCTAGCACGTGGCGGCAAGGTGGTTCTACAGTACATGGCTGGACACTGCGGCACGGCCCAATCAGACAGGGTCGACACACTGGCCAGGGCAGGCGCAGCCCAGCCCCAACCCGATAAGCCCTTGACCCAACTGGGGGTCAAGTCGTGGCTAAAAGACCATTTCCGAGAGAAATGGCTTGAGGGCTGGAAGAATGGGAATACGGCCAGAAAGGTATACCAGAAACTGCCGCGACCGAGCAAAAGCGATGCCTGGTGGAAACTTGATCGTGGTAGTCAGTCCCTCATAACTAGAATGAGAACTGACCATTGCCCCATACGAAACTACCTATACAAGTTTGACACTAGAAGGGAACTGGCCTGTAGGTTGTGTGGCTACCCGGAGGAAACGGTGACCCATGTGCTAGAGAGTTGCCCCGAGTTGGACGGGGCTTTATTTGGTGAAGTTGCAACACCTGCAGAGGACTACCTCTACGGCGATGCCCGAATGCTGAGGCTCGCCTGCGAAAAATTGAACCGGGTTTTAAGAGCCTAACGGCTCAACCCAACAGAGAATGAACATTCATTAGTTGGTTAGCTAGCGAATAACGCCGTGTCATGCAGAGGCGTCACTAGTGTTGGTGTCACCCGGGGCGGTAGCTCATGGTGTCATCCCATCACGACTTAACCCTTAAAACTCCCCTGAGTTTTTCAGTGCCAAATAACAGGCACTTACATAATTTTATATGCTGGTGTCACCCTCCTGATTGTGTAACCCTGGGTGGCCCGCCCCCACCGCACCCCCTAGTGACGCCACTGGTGTAATGGTCTATCTATGTGTGTGTTCGTCCGTCGCTTCGACGAGGACCACTCTATTCATCAGATTGTTGCTGGGACTTGCTCTGCCAATGAGTGCCCAGATGGCTGACGAGGCCGATCCTGGCACGGAAGGTCTTTCTATAGGCATTGATTGAATGGCAAGAATCTGACTGTGACTTGTCGGAGCGCCTTAGGTCTCCTGGATTCAAACGGCCATTAGCGGGAAACTCAATCTACTCGGCACCTACCTGGCAAGACATCACCCACAATGGCAACGTTGTAGTAGCGGGGTGGGAACAAATTGCCGCGGCTCATTATGTGTGTCTCTGTTATTCTAATACGAGACGGTTCACTGTGTCGTCCTCTGTTCCTTGGTGATCTTCGTGTGAGACAAGTCAACAGACGCGGGACATTAGAGAATTTAAGACCACATGCAAATAGTAGGGGATGTTAGATATCATTGGTCCAACAAACTGGGTCACGGGTGATGGCTCTGAGTTAGGAACTGGTCACGGTTGGTGGCTCTGAGTTAGGAACTGGTCACGGGTGGTAGCTCTGAGTTAAGGAACTGATTCCTTGGTAGTAGCTCTGAGTTAGGATTAGGAACTGGGTCACGGGTGGTAGCTCTGAGTTAGGATTAGGAACTGGGTCACGGGTGGTAGCTCTGAGTTAGGACTAGGAACTGGGTCACGGGTGGTAGCTCTGAGTTAGGATTAGGAAGTGGGTCACGGGTGGTAGCTCTGAGTTAGGACTAGGAACTGGGTCACGGGTGGTAGCTCTGAGTTAGGATTAGGAACTGGGTCACGGGTGGTAGCTCTGAGTTAGGACTAGGAACTGGGTCACGGGTGGTAGCTCTGAGTTAGGAACTGAGTCACTGGTAGTAGCTCTGAGTTAGAATTAAGAACTGGGTCACGGGTGGTAGCTCTGAGTTAGGAGCTGGGTCACGGGTGGTAACTCTGAGTTAGGAACTGAGTCTTTGGTAGTAGCTCTGAGTTAGGATTAGGAACTGGGTCACAGGTGGTAGCTCTGAGTTAGGAAGTGGGTCAAGAGTCAGTCAGTATGTTACTGTAGTTAGCTAACATACCACTTGCTAACACAGAATGGGCCTCATCCCCACGACTGGTACAAAACGTGTCCTTCGTCTCTTGGATCAAATCTAATTTAAAATCTTAACCTCCGAATTTACCCACCCTCCCGGATAATCTCCTTAATTACCCGCAATCTCCCTGCAAAGAATGTCTCATAGGTTAAGTTCCAAGTTAACAAATATTTACATATATGAATATGCTTCCACTGATATTCTTCTGATACTACATGGAATATCAATAGACTTGACTTAGAGACAAGAATCGACTTATTCATCGGATTTCAGAGATCATTCATGATGTAATTTTTTCTCTCTCAACAGGGTCTAAATTTTACTGAAATTAGAGGAGATATGATTTTTTATAACAAAAAAGGAAGAACTTTATCCTCGGAAACTTAAGTCAGAGGCTCTTTAACCTCGGAAACTACTTAAGTCAGGGGCACTTTAACCTCGGAAACTTAAGTCAGAGGCTCTTTAACCTCGGAAACTACTTAAGTCAGGGGCACTTTAACCTCGGAAACTTAAGTCAGACCCACTTTAACCTCGGAAACTTAAGTCAGAGGCTCTTTAACCTCGGAAACTACTTAAGTCAGGGGCACTTTAACCTCGGAAACTTAAGTCAGAGGCACTTTAACCTCGGAAACTTAAGTCAGAGGCACTTCAACCTCGGTACCTGAAATCAGAGAAACTTTGACCTAGGCACCTGAAGTCAAAGCAGTATGTTATTTACAATATCAATATAATCTTATAAGACCTCAAGTTTGACTATAAGCTAAAATGAATGTGAGGTCTTTGAACGCCGAACACGCATGGCAAGAAGTGGCAGCTAACCACCAAGTCGGCTGATAACCACTATGCCGTAACCTGGTACACGACTAAGTTATTTCCGATCCGGGCTTCCATACTTGAAAGGGGCACTCACTCGCGACACAACATAATGGGGAGCTACTCCTGTTTCCATGAATCCATCTAACGGCCAATTTCTCCTCGTTGTGTCCCCTTGAAAATTGTTAGTAATCATTTTAATTTTTTCGGCTTAGTGCAATCCGATCTGCAGGCAGTAGTATCCTGCAATTGACTGAACTATGAAGATATGTCGTTCCTAGCACGAACTACTTATTATCCTCGCGACAATTTGTCGTGTCACGGCCACGGCAAGGAAGATAACTACGGCAGCGACAACGACGATGTGGTGGGAAATCTTATAGCCTAGGTTGGCTCCCCTTCTAAGGCAAACCGATACAAAGAGACTCCTAGGGTCGCGAGGTATTAGATCATTTGTGCCCAGAACGTCTCTAACATCAGGCGGTTGGCAAATAGCTAAAGTTAAACGCCATCAACGTTTGAATGAAATGGCAGACGTGTAGGAAAAAGTCTTGGAAAGTTCTGGATCCGGTCACGAGTCGAAGTCAAATCAAAGACCTAATGGCTACCAACTGAATGGAGATGGGAAGGTTCAGTGTTTAGAGGGGGGGGGGGTGAGGACTGTTAACAGTGGTGTAATAGGGTATTAGGATGTAGAAGGCAGAGGCGTGGCTGGGATATTTTGCGCCCCAGCACAAAGTATAAAATTGCCTTCCCCCACCCGGTTTATTTAATGTCTAAACCGTGTTCACTTATAATTATACGCCACGCCATCAGCCTCATTTTGGAATTCCTGTCGCTGGTGCCAGGAGACATAGTATCCAGGTTTGATGCCAAATTATAATTTGGGTAAAAAAATCAAGATGTCGACCAAAAAAGAAAAAAAAAAGCCAAACCTATGGTATATGGAAAAGTTAATGGAAAACAGGCCAACTCATACCCTTGATACCTGTTTTCCATTTACTAATTTATAGGCGCGATTGTAGTGTCAACCCCATTTTGTTATATCGACAAAAATGACGTCACGCACCTAGGGTCAGGATTGTCACAGATTTGAGACGATGTATAACGATTTGGCGGGGGGGGGGCTTTAAGAACTGTGACGTCCCTTAAAAAATGTGCCACACTAAATAAAAGCTCCCCTTAAATATGCTATTACTTACAACTTATTTAATGACGTTTAAATGGCTTCACTCCTGGTTTTGTTTTTTTTGTTTTTTTTTTTGTTTTTTTTGTGATAAAGATATTTTTGTATATATAATTATATATATTTATTTTTTAAGTATATTTATTTTGTTTCAAATATATCTTTTTTCAAAAGCCAAAAAAGGCCACATGGTCTAAATAAAAAAAAATATTTGACGCCAAACCATCTAAAAGAAACATTAAATTTAGACAATTTAGCCTTAAAAAGGCCAATCTGGCAACCCTGATAGTATCCCACTTCATATCACATTTGTGTGTTTGTACCATGAACACCAATGTGTACATAATAGCACATTTATTTTTGCGCACCATGCACACTAATGTGCACATACTAGCACATTTGTGTTTGCGCACCATGCAAACTAATGTGCACATTACACCGCACACGTGCCGCTGTTCGATGCATGGTGATGGATTTATGACGAATGTAATGTGTGCTCGTGTATCCAAATGACCTATGTCAGCTACGAGTGATAAGGCTAACAACATAATTTAATGACCAATCTTAGAACAAACATAAGAATCGAGATATCGGATCCGTTAGCCGTTAGAAAAAATTTGGGGAACATTTTGCGTGGTTGAAAACAGCTTATTAACCACATGGGAATTTCTTTGTCTTCCGAAACAGTTTTTTTTTTTTTTAAGAAAAAAAAAGAAGAAAAACAAAACAAAAACAAACTACATCATTTCAATAGCAGAAACAAGTTTAAAAGACTTCTGCAGTTAAACAAAAACATAGAGCATGGAGACATCTCCTGAAAGCTAGTGGCATGGAGAGGGGGAGGGGGACGGTGTTTCAATTATTCCGCTCTCCTCCCAGTCCGGACGTTATGGGTTAATAACTCCCTTTTGATAGCCTTCTAATAGATACGAGGACCGTCTGTTTTTATGGCCTCGCGACTTCTGCTTTCGGTCGGCAGTCTCTGATCTCTTGGAGAACCGCGCTGTAGCGATGACGGAGGGGGGCCACAGGCGGGGGGTCACTCGAAGAGGGGGTTATTGGAGGGGGGTTTAATGGAGGGGGGGTCACAAAATGAGGAAACAAAAGTAAAAAAGTTGTCACTTGAAATAAACGGCATGGATAAGAAAGAAATAAAACTTATGGTTGGAAAAGCATTGGGGGAGTGGGGTGGGGTTGAAAATGACATTTGGGATGGGGGTATTTCATAGGCGGAGACTGCGTAGGAGAAGGGTTGGGTTGCAGGGATTTCAGAGGCAGATGAGGCCGATAAAGTCGTTCTGGATGTCGAGAAAACGAAGCTTCACCAGTTGGTGATGGCTGGCAAAGGGTTATGCTCATTTGATTTTATTGTTGCTACAGTGGTTCTGACGTTTCGGTTTCATAGAACGTCTAGCTTGGGGGTGGAAGGGTATAGAGGTGGTGATAATTTAAATGACGTTTTTAATTCTTATTTATAATAGTAACGTTCATGAAATGTGTTTAAAATTATTTTTTTTTACAGACAATTAACATACAACCATCCGGGCGATTAATAAAAGCCATTCATTTGTTGGGGAAAAGAAAGCTGAAAAAGTAGAATGTCAAGGTCACCTGAAGGGGAGTTCATGAGATAAAAGAGATTTACCCCCCCCCCCCCCCACACACACAGTCCTTTTTTTTTTCTACGCCCATTTCAGTTCTACCTTGGAATATGACATAATGTTGCCAAACTGTATCATGAATGTATGACATAATGTTGCCAAGCTGTGTCATGAATGTATGACATAATGTTGCCAAGCTGTGTCATGAATGTATGACATAATGTTGCCAAACTGTATCATGAATGTATGACGTAATATTGCCAAGCTGTGTCGTTAATGTATGATGTAATTGTACCAAGTTGTATCATGAATGTATATTACTTTATGCGTCCATAAGTCAATACCAAGCTATCAAGGTTAGCAACAAATCATTCTCAAAAACAATTAATCTCAGCCCTCATTGTCTGTAATGCTAAGTCTACAACGTATTCCCATCATGATACAAAAAGAATAGTAATTATTGATTTATAAATTAAAAACAATTATGAGGAATCAAATTAATTTTTAAGGAAATAATTTAATAATGAGTATAGTTTTTTTTCGTTTATTAAACTTTTAACGTTACAGCAAAGACCAGTTGCAGTCGTTAAATAAAACACAAAATGACTCGCAGATTCGCGCGTGTGGTCAAGCAGGGAGAATGGAGAGCGAAGCATGCAGGTTTTAAAAAATTCTTTGAAAATCCCAATGGCAGGTTTACGACATCACATTTGCGACGTGAGTTTTTGTTTCTGGCAGTGTCAAGGTAGAGCTGTGCCAAGCGGATGTTGCAAGCGCCAGTCGCGGGCCAGCGGTCGTACGTTTACTCCTGACACTCTCGGCCTCAGCTGTTCCAGGCCTGATCTGGCACTGAGATCTGCTGCCAGGGACATAGCACTCCCGAGACCGATGTGCGGTCTGCAGTGCCCCAGTCTACCGCAGTGGAACTGTTTGNGGGGGGGTCGGGGGTCTTGGGGGTCTCCGTGTTTGGCTTTGGCGGCAGCTTCGTTTGAGAAATTACTATCAGAAGTTTTAGACAAACAAATTATTTTGAGAACTTTTCTTAAATGTTTATTTTGTCATCAATCGATTTTTATAAGGTTCAATGATTACTAATTACTTGAGGAATTTGACTTGAAATTTTATTAACGGTTATGTTATTAGGTAATGAGTTCAATAAATAGTTTTTAAAGATCGTATTTTGTTCCGTACATTAACTACGTAGACAACGTTGTTGTTTTTTTTTATTTTTTCCGGAGGCGTCAATACATAGAGCAGGGGCCAAGAAAAGTCACGTGATATTAACATATTTATTTATTTATTGAAATCGTATTCTAAAGATTGGACTTTGGCGGACATAACTTCAATCAAATGTTCGGAGTGCCAACCTTCCCCCCCCCCCAATAAAACTCACAATTATGCAGGAAATTGCAACACTCCAAGAATGGTTGAGTTATCTCAAAGGGGGGGGGGTAGGCTGGGTCAGTTAATCACTCGTTAATCGTTGGACAAAAAAAAGGGGGGGGGACGAGGAATAGGTGCCTATATTGACTATTTTTTAAAAATAAATTGTATAAAATTTTTTTTGTAATTCTGGAATAGCGGGTTTAAAAAAACGGCTCTATAATATAGGTCTAAAAACCTCGGTTGAAGAAAAATTGTCCAGTGATACTTAAACTTAGCTACTAGATACGAGAAAGAAAATATAAGATACATTTCTTGCTTTATAAGTCCAGGCAAGCCAAACGTGCTGACCAAAGTCACTTGGCGAGAGATCGCACAGGTTATACTACGTGTCTAATCATTATGAGTAAGAATGTGATGTTATTTAATAAAAGAAGAGCAATAGGTCGCTTGACTACAAATGCCCAAGCTTTTCTTTTCTTTAGAGTTATTTAAAAGTAAAATAAATATCTACTTTTAATCCATAACAAATGCAAAATGAATTTTTTTAAGAGGATTTTTTTTTTTAAATTGAATGCTCGATACTTCATTTATCAATCAAATATGATCTCCATAGCATTTTGTATTTTCCGTCTTGTTTATATTCATATTTAGATTGAAGAATTTGTCTTCGTTTTTATTTAGTCATGTAAGGGTCAGCCGCATTGCCTCTTTATACCTTTATTTATTGGTCCACCAAGACCAAACTAACTTGTAATATGTGTTTTGGCCCTAAATAGCCCATCAGATTTGTCAGCCAACAGGTGAAAACCGCAGTCCTGTCGGGGGGGGGGGGGCTATCAGTCCATCTGAGATCGCTGTAGAGAGCCTCGTTGTGACACTGGCATGAGCGCCCCGTTCAGAATGCCTCGAGTAGAAAGCACCTCGACGGCAGGCTCGATGGACGACACTTGATTCTACGAGTTATGGATCGGCGCGCAAATGTCTCGTAAATTTCTGCTTGGTCTCTAGTGTTAGTTAAAACTCTACGTCTAAGATGTAGACAATTTAGAGTGAGATGATTTAGATGTTTTAACACCATTCAACATGGTTTATTTATTTATTGAGTGTTTATTTCTTCTGCAAATGATAATTAGCTTGAACTTAGCGTTCAATAGGGACCTCAAAAAGATTATGTGTCCTGTTGTAAACACAAGTCGACACAAAAAGATCACAAAAATGTGTAGCAAGTATCAACAGGCAGAAAGTGAAATGACCTTCCTTCATATTGATGCATGTTGGTGTTTATATACAGTGTACCCTCGTCTACATTGATGTATGTATGTATGTATGTATATACAGTGTACCCTCTTCAACATTGATGTATGTATGTATGTATATCCGGTATATCCTCATCCAATCCCGGTTCACAGTTCGCGGACCCGAAAACTTATGGATTTTGATCTTAGGGTTTTATATTTTTCATATTTTGGTCAATTTCGTGAATTTCTTCCTAAATTTTTGGAACATAAAAATTCTCACATTCACACTAACTGGTTAATAATTTAAAAATATTAATATCAGTTACGAGCTACGAGTGCATGAAAATTAAAATGTTATTAATGTATCATTACTACAGTATTGCATGTACAGTTTTGACTAACGAGTAAACCCATCTTTATAATGTCTTTGGGAAGCATATAATATCATACCTAGGCTTTTAAAACTGCATCGATAATTCGAGATTTTTAGGCACTCACAGGATGGGAAGAACGTAATACTAGCGAATGGGGGGGGGGTACCGTAAATGTTCCTTTAAAGTATTATCGTTCCGTGTACAATTTAAAGAAACACGTGTGTAAAATTGCACAGTTTCTATATGTGCAAAATTTTACCAACTTTGCTGCGTGGTAATCCCAACCTGCTGCGCGTCGTCGATCAGATATCTGCGCATCCGCGCAGCTCAAAGGGAAAATTGGTTACTGTATGCATACATTCGGTGTATCAAGTGTAGAGAACCATTGATGACGTACAAAAATGAGTGTTTACCTAAGACTGACCAGTTCCCTTACCTCAGACTGACCAGTCCCCTTACCTCAGACTGACCAATTTCCTTATCTCACACTGACCACACCCCTTACCTCAGACTGACCAGTTTCCTTACCTCATACTAACTAGTTCCCTTACCTCAGACTGACCAGTCCCCTTACCTCAGACTGTCCAGTACCCCATTCCCCAAGAATGACCAGACCCAGTCGTGCTCCCATAAAATTGACATCGCACCTACAAGGCAAGGAACCCCAGACCCGGCTTCCGGGACCGAGAGAAGGCGGGACCAGGTCAGCTCGAGGTCTAACGGGGGACCACCAGGGACGGCCCGTGGTTTATGGGGCTGGCCAGTGACACATGAGAGTAGCTGGTCTGTAGACCGCTGGTGGGAACGCTACGTCGTAGTGTGAACGCGAGAGATGGCTGTGTAAGCATCGCCGATAAACACTTGTAGCTCACAGTGACAGAAGCCAGTGTATACTACGTTAGACAGTCTTCGTTTCGCTCTAAAACCCAGCTTTATTTTTTTATTAAATAAATTATGAAACAAGTAATTTGTAGAAATATTTTAAATAAAGTTATCATTTTTTCTTTTAATTAAAAAATTTTAATTTATCTTCTAACGATTGTCTATAACAAAGTTGTCATTTTAATGTTAATTAAAAATATAATTCCACTTTATTTTCTAACGTTGTAGATTTTTCCCTGGCCTATAACTCAACCCTTTGTTTACTCGCGTCAATAGTTTTTAAGACTAAAAGTACTGGCTCTCTTGGCAAATATATAAATATTTCTTTATAATAGTTAGTAAACCCGCAAATATTGGCTCTAAGTTAAAATCTACCTGTTGCAATTTAGTTCTACTAATTGAGTGTGTAAAATATATTTCTTTCATGAATATTATTTCATCTTAATTTGGAAACTATTTTTCTTGAAGTGGTTTCATAAATTATGCTACTCTTGTTAAAATAACAATCGTCTTAAACAGTAGTTTAATTAGCAATAGTCTGAATATTTTCTTGTTCAATAGCAATCATTATAACAATTTACAATTGTTTAAATAGCTTGAGTCACGTTTTTTTTCAATAGCTGTCGTGTTAACAAGTTATAGACGTCACAAGACTTGTATAAGAAATGGAGATCCATAATATGAATTCCTTGGGAAATAATAACATAAGACTACACTATCCCACTGGTACCCATCTCGATATTTCACCGATCCTAAATTGGGTGAAATAAAAATGAATCTGCAGTTCTCCTGTCCTTCATCTGCTTCCTGTATAATGTTACGTTTTCTTGGCCAAAACTAAATAGAAATGTGAGGAATTTCTTATTATCTTCTTCAATTCGCTTGATAAAACTAAACCTAACTCTAACTCAATCCCTAACCACTAACCACTAACACCTAACCCAAACATGAGCGCCTAGCTATAACCCTAACCCATGCGACAAATATATCCTAATGATACTCTGATTTACCCCCCCTCCCACTCAACAATAATCCATACCATTCCCCCTCCCCCAACACCACTGTTTCTCCCCTTTCCCAAAGCCAAATCTATTCTAACCCTCCAATAACCTCTTAACTATTTACGCCCTCATTCATCGCCACATCTCCCCCTCCCGTTATACTCGACACCTTCGAGTCGGACTCGTGTCGAGACGGAGGTAAGGGGTGAGTTTAAAACACAGGTGTCACCATCGACCTTAAGACAGGTAAGGTATAGATTGGGGGCCACTCACACGTCCGACCAAGCGACCAACTTTGCATATGGTGACAACATCAATACCTAGCTGGCCGACTTCCGGTCTCCATAAGGACGGGTCGGCCACATAACCTCAAACCGAGGGATTAAAAAAAAAAAGAGAAGAAGAAAAAAATCTCAGCTTCCTCCAAGGCAAACTTCAGGCCCGTAAATATACCCCCATAAACCCCGAAGAAAACGAGAGACTGGATTTAAATGTAAAATCGAAGGACCTACAATATTTTGACCGCCGTCCCACCACAATGGGGTCAGCCGTTTTGGTGGCTGCTTCATTACGCACAGAGCCCGATCAAAGCGTCGGTCCAGCGCGCACCAATACGCAACATGCACACCGACACGCACACCTTCCCTTGTGGCGTTCACACCCCGCTGCACCCGCACAAAACGAGATGAAATCGATGCGCATTGGAACCGACGCTGATTTACTTGGGCGCATTTCTGCTGACCCTGGGCTGCGTGCCCGAAGGCCTGAACGGCTATCAATTTCCAATCGCTCTTCCTGGTTTATGACGCACAGGGCCGATTGGGGAAGGGGGGGGGAAACAACTCCGGAGTTTCAACTCGAGTTTCATCAAAGGAGACCAACAAATTTAATACATTATTTGATTGTGTGCGAGTCAAAATCGGTGATGATTAATAAAATGTTGGAAGCACTTTCTTGAATATTCAATCGTTATTTTACAAGAAGGTATAGGGAACACTTGTTATGTTGTGTACGAATGACATGTACTTAGAATCATGGTTGTATCTTTACCTCAGACTGACCAGTTCCTTTACCTCAGACTGTCCAGTATTTCAGAAACGTTTAAAAACAATATTTCCGTGTAGCTTTTTTAAAAAAAAATTGATTTTTTGGGGTCGAAAAACGGTTGTAATAATGATCGTATTACAAAAAATTATAATTGAATATTTTAAATTCAATTCAATTCGTTAATTTCATTCTAGTTGTTGTTTCTTTAAATTCTATTATTTTGATTAATTTGTGATAAAAATTTATAAATGCCATTTTTTTCTGTTTACATATATATATTCATTGTTCCTGAGTTTATTATTAACTAATGTAAAACCAAATTAACTCCAGTAAAAATAGTGGATTTGATCGGTTTTGTGGGCGTTTAAAACTAAAGTTACTGTTTTGTATAAGCTCTTGCACATACAAGAATATGTGAAGGCGTGTAACGCTATTAATTTCTGAGCTGAGTAGATACGGCTGAAAGATGTCCTAACTGGTTTATGTCCCAATTGGTTGATGTCCTAATTCTATTGATGTCCTGATCGGTTGATGTTTTCATTGGTCGATATCCTAATTGGTAGATGTCATCGATTTTATTATTTATAGAAAAGCATTACTTTTAATTTAAAAAAAAACTCCTTTCATGTCTAAAAAAACTTACATTTTTACAGTTTTCTTTAATGAAAATAGATCTACATTAAAAAGAATACCACACTCATTTATTTCTGACAAACACATTTTTTTTAGTTATATCGTAGACGACGTTGTTTCAATCTTAATGATTTTACGGTAGGAACACATTTTCGGCTTCAACAGAAATTAATAAAACACAACCCGTCTTACTTCACTGGCAGATCACGTGGGTGAAGACTGGGGGGGGGGGAGCGCTGGATAGCCGTTAAGGACAGATGATATATTAAGATAAGAACCTAAGTCGCTCTTCTTGCAGCCGTGTCCCCGCGGGGTGATGTGCCGACGCGGTAACAGCTGGGTCACAATCCTGTGACTCGACGTCCCCCCCCCCCCCACAAACAAAAACCCTAATAAAACGGCAGCTTGCTCAGAATGACGATAGTGTCAGAAAATCCTGGCATGAGCTAAGCCACCGCAGTCATTTTTCTTCACATCACGATCTGTCAGTCATTTAGAGTATTCGGAATAGATAAAATAAAGGTTAGGTGGGGGGGGGTTATGATAGCTAATACGCCGGCTTTCATCATGAGGACTCAGATCTATTGTTTTGTTGGTGAGACTGGTGAGACTGGTCGATCTAAGCTCTGGTGTTTGACTCTAACTTGACACATCATCGGCTATCCTTCTATTATCGTGTGTCATGGCGTGGGGCATCACTTAATTCATAATTGTCTGTACTTTAAGTCTGTAAATGGTTTGAGTGGGGGGGGGGAGCTAGTGATCACTTAAGGCTTACTCTGGTCTTAGGTCACCATATGAAGGCTCACATTGGTCTAATGTCAACATATGAAGGCTGACATTGGTCTAATATCCCCATATGAAGGCTGACATTGGTCTAATATCCCCATATGAAGGCTGACATTGGTCTAATATCCCCATATGAAGGCTGATATTGGTCTAATATCACATAATAAAGACTCAAATTGATCTAATGTCACCATATGAAGGCTCACATTGGTCAAATATCCCTATATGAAGGCAAACATTGGTCTTATATCAACGTATGAAGCCTCTATTCGATATAAATATAACCATAAAAAGCCTCACGTTTGTCTAGTGACACCATATAAAGACTCCCATTCGTCAAATGTCACATTATGAAGACTCACTTCAACACCGTCTTATGTCACCAAACGGCGACACACTGAGAGTAACATATTCGCATGACGCCACGATCACGTTTAGTCGCGTGAGGTCATGCGTGTAGGTGACGTCGCTATAATCTTACCATCTTAATGAATCTGTCATTCGAAACTCTGTTAGCTTATTTTGTTCCTTAAACTCTACAACAAAAGTCTTTACTATTGTTGATGTAACAATCAATGTTGACCTTGTAGTGTTGAGTACTCCACGTGCATTCAAAATACTGCATAACCATTTTAGTATTCAATGGAAGAAAAAAACCCGTAAAAAACAAGTTTTTCACTATATATCCATTACATACGAAACATAACTATAAGGATGTTCATTATAACACGCAGGGCAAAACAATCCGAAAATACAAAATTATAGCTAGATTTCTATGTCTCATAATACGTGTTCAATATAATGCGCACCGATCGTGAATATCTAAAAAAAAAATTATTATCAATGTAATGCGCACCTTATTGCACGACTGAAAGGTTGTTGAACATATTACGCACCACAACACTCTATCTCAAAAAATTAACATGATAAAAAGAAATAAATAAAATAATTTAAAAAATCAATAATTCAATTAATGTCCATTCGATCGGTTTAAAATTTTGATACTTCATTTTTATTATTGGCATGAGTCTGCCTGCAAATTTTCAGCTCGCTAGCTTAAGAGAAAGTGGGATAAAAATCGATCCAAAACTTTTTTCGGCAAAGTCGCACGGTCGGTCGGTCGCCCGCCCGGCTCTGACACCACAAGTTATTATAAATTATTATTACGTAGGACGCACTAATCTTCTGTACAGAAGGAGCGTCTGTAACATATTAGATAAGATAAAGGATTTTTTTTTAAAAAAAAGTCTTTAAATACAGAATGTTTACATAATCACAGACCCGCGGCTGTTTTTATTTACTGTTTCTATATTTTCTTTGCTTAAGATCGTATTCATGAAATGTTTTCAGTTATGTTTTATCTACAAACGGTTACGTCGCTAAGATAATTATAGATCTACAGTTAAATACTTATGCATTCTTGTGACAGTGAAAAGATATTCTCAAATTTAAAGAATAGTTATAAATTAACATCCATAATTAATAATAATTGATAAATGATATGTAATGTTAAGTGATATACAATTACATTAGATATATAAGTATGAATAGTATGTAATTTAATCTGAGATCCGTGCTCTGAGATCTGTGCTCTGAGATCTGTGCTCCGAGATCTGTGCCCTGAGATCTGTGCTCTGAGATCTGTGCTCTGAGATCTGTGCTCCGAGATCTGTGCTCTGAGATCTGTGCTCTTCGTGTTAAGGCCGAGCCACCAGAGAAAATCACCACGAAAAAAAAAACCCTCAGGTTTTGATGCCCATAAAACAAATATGCCCCATTCTGCCTTGTCTGGCCAGGGAGATTATTCAGTCAATTATTCATGTCCTCTGTACCACGTGATCCTGGCTTACTTCACACCCCCTCCCCGGTACACTCCACATTGATTTCAATGTACTCCCCATCCCTAATAACCCTTTTCTCCATCCCCTCCCTCTCAACTTTCTCCATGTTCCCAACGGACCTCCAAACTCCCCCCTCCTCCCCTCCCACTTTGCCCCCGTCTCATGATCTCGCCATATTCTGAGGATACAGAATAAATATTCCAAAACTCCTCCTTGTATTTATTGAAGTAGAGTCTCGTCATACTGGACACTTCTGGCGGTCAGCCCAAGGGGTGTGTGAGGGGGGTATGGAGTATGGGAGTGTGGGACGTGGTGGTCGAGAGGTAGCGCTCTCGACTGTCATACCGATGGTCACGGGCTCGAATCCACACGAAGGTGAGGATTTGTTCTCGCGGCCTGAGGAGTCCCCGAGTCACCCAGCTCCGAATAGGTACCTAACTAGACAATAGTTAGGCGACTGGGGTAATGCGTTGAACCCTTATAGCCGTGGCCTGTGACCGCTGCATCACTTGCCAACAGATCGTCTCTCATGGTCTGTGGACGCAATTATCTTGTGCATAGAAGGAGCGTCTGTATATCTAAGATATAAGATATAAGTTGTTGTGTGACAAGATAGAATGGCGCCCTAAATGAAACATGCCCATTCAACGGATTACAACTCATTAATATTAACTCCAGCCGCGAAGAGCATTCCAAGCTGTCTGCTGGTAACACAGGTTGTCGTTATTTGTTTCAGAAAATCCGCGATTGACACATTTTAAGAAATTAATATTTAAAATAAAGGATTTCTTCCATGCTGAGGCCGTGCTCTCACCGTCTTCATTAGTCTCCTACTTCCTTTTAGCTCCTCTAATCCCGGTCTAGAGTATAAGTTCTTTGACTGAATAGATAAATTTCACTGTTTGGTTGTGAATGGGTTTTTTTACAATAACAAGACATTAGTGCTCTTAAATAATGTAGACAGTGGACACTCTCGTACTAGAAACACACGAAATATGAACACACGAAATATGAAAACACGAAATATGAAAACACGAAATGTGAACACACGAAATATGAACACATGAAATATAAACACACGAAATGTAAACACACGAAATATGAACACACGAAATATGAACACACGAAATATGAACACACGAAAAGTGAACACTCGAAATTTGAACACACGAAATATGAACACACGAAATATGAACACACGCACTGTACGTCCTAAAGGCAAAAGTATCATCGGCACAAAAGTTCTATAGACACAAACATTATTTCTATACACACTTATTCTATTGAAACAAACAATCTATAGACACCAACTCTATTGAAATAGAAACACTCTATAAACTAGGAGTAGGAAATTACTTTTGGTTTGGGGGTTGGGATGCACTCTGTCGTAGTGGATTTTGGCAGAAGGCCGCACAGTATACAATGATATTAACAAAGAAATTTGTGTGTCTATTCTTCATGAAACGCATGGAATTAATCACCGATCTGATGTCCCCCCCCCCCCCCATAGATTTCACTGACCCTCTTAATGTGGACAGTTTTAAATTTAACTGTTGCAAACACAGAAATGAAGTAAAACTAACAAACCGGAAAACTGCGTATTTACACTGTCTGCGCACGCGCATTGTCATCGCCGTGCTAATGAAATACACGAGACAAACTTTCGGTTACGGAAATGAAGCGAATCTCAGAATGTCTTGGCGGTCAACATACAACTACTTTGGTGGGCCACATGTAACCCGCGGGCCCCGCACTTTGCTTACCCGTGCTATATAATAAAACGCTGTGCACACACTCGGCTGTGTTAAACTACGTCAACACCGAAAGTGTTTCGATCCCCGGCCAATATTTTTTTTAAAAATACTTATATGAAAGCCAGAAACATTCTAACATTTTGTTTAAATAAACGACACACGCGCTAACAAGGAAGTTAACAAAATAACTCACACTATGGTTGAACGGATTAAACGGATTAGGATTGTCATTAATACTACATGACATGAATCCGGTGATGCCTTCGGAAGAGTCAAGGGGAAGAAATGTTTTTCCAGCCCCATGATTAAGTCCTGTGGCTAGTCCATAGATTGTCTTTTGTCCGCTAAGAAAGTCTTAACCCATGTTGATATGGAGGACGGGGTCGCGGTAATGGTAGTAAAACAAGGTCTCATGTTGTAAGGCTTGTTAAGATTCTTTAAAGCTTGTTAGAAGGACGTTGCAACACAAGCCATGATACCTTTATATAATATATATATATATATATAGTTTAGGGCGCGGAAGTTAACGATTAATTAATCGATTAATCGCTAACTTTGTAAATCCATTCAAAATATTTGATCGATTAAAATTCGATTAAAAATTTAGGAAATAATTCATAATATTTCTTTTTTCAAATTTATTAATTATATTTTTTTTACTTACTTTCTTATCCCTTGTATTATTGTTATTATTTATTTAGACGTACAAATCTAAACAAAGAGATTTTTATTTCTTATTTCTTGCATGGCTGCGTTATCTTACAAAATTTTAAAGCAATGGAATCAGCGCGACTTAACCGATTCTGCGAAATAATGAATCGTGACATAACGGGATCTATATATGCATTATGGATTATATAATTAATTGAAATTAATCGATTAATTTCTTTTTCAAATTAATCGAACAATTTTTTTTGTAATCAGTACCAGCCCTGACATATATGGGCATCAAAACTACCTCCCACCACCCGCTCGTCACTTGCTGGCTCTTAAAACATGTTATATATTTCTGAATTTTAAAACTTTTTTTTTAAAAATAATTTATATCAAATCGTCTATAAGGTCAATCTAACCTGCCGTTTATAAAGTCTATAAATCTATGTAATATCCTTTATAAAGTCTATAAATCTATATAATATCCTTTATAAAGTCTATAAATGTATATAATACCCTTTATGAAGTCTATAAATCTAGCCAGCTGACAATAAGCTGTAAGCTCCAATAGATCTGCCGAGCCGCTTATAAAGTCAAGTCTATAAATAGATCCTGACATTTATTCATCTATACACCTGTGCTGAGATACGTACAATCTTATTCACTAGTATTACAAACAGAAGTTTCTCTGAATGAACAGTCGACTTATTTGTAAGAGAACATTTATTAAAAAACACAAAATATTCATGTAAAATAACATTAGCCAGCAAATTTGGTTTGAACACATGATAGAAATAAGAAATAGAAATATACATGTTTATGAAATAATTAATGATAAACGAATAAGTCTTGCGTAGATCAAACTACCGCAGATATCGACGAGATATTTGAAGGCTTGTATCTTGACTAGCTTTCTAGTGGGTTCAAGTTTTTCTCTAAAGCATTGATGGTGAACGGCTTTTTGGGGCCGCGTGGCCAAAATTCAATGTAAACCTTCTTTTATATAGCAAAGCGCCAACACAAAGTGCCAACACAAAGTGCCAACACAAAGTGCCAACACAAAGTGCCAACACAAAGCTAAAACACAAAGTACCAACACAAAGTGCCAACACAAAGTGCCAACACAAAGTGCCTGCACAAAGTACCAACACAAAGTGCCAACACAAAGTGCCTGCACAAAGTACCAATCAAAGTGCCAACACAAAGTGCCAGCACAGTGGTTTGATAAGGAGGTAATATTTTAGTTGCCTGCAGGTTATGAAGTTCTGCGTGCCGTTTGTGGCACAGGTTCGCCATCACTCCTTCCAGCAACAATACCATGACCAAACCACGGCTCGTGGACCGCATTCGAGTCTTCTATTTTCACACTGCGGCACGCTTACGATTTACGAAAGATATACTACAAGGATTACTGGAAGATTTCAAAGCCAAGTTTGGTGACCCATAAAGCTCCAAAGCGGCTCTCAAAAAATTTTTAAAAATATATTTCGAAAGGGATCTCAGTTAATACAGGTGTGGCGACCCCTGTCCTATACCCTGCAAATATCAGATCACTGGGGAAACGTCAAAGATAATCTGATCCATCTTACCACAACATTTCAATACTTTCTTATAAGAGAGAGTTTGTGTTAAACGCGTCAATAAGATTGTACAATCTTCCTATAAAAAATTTTTTTTTGGATAAATCTGAGATCATTAAAAACCATTCATTGTATAAGTAAAATAACCAACGGACATAGACACTCGGCAGACTTTTACAACACGGCGGTGCATCATGGGACACTAAACAGAGATGACAGACACACACTTTGAGTAGCCAAAGTCCCACTCTACCCCCCCTACCAGTATCTTACACACAAACCCAGGGCCAGCTGTCTCATATAAAAATAGTTGTAGCCAATAGAGGGTCGGGATTAATTTATCGCCCGTCTTGTGTTTTATTCATGTATTATTCACTTATCTGTGAGTGATAATTTCTGATTTACGAGCCATGCTAGAGGAGCTGTTACAGGGCAGGGGTGGGGGGTGAGGGGATTTGGTCCTGGCGGAAAAGGGTAGGAGGTTACTAAGACGACACGGAGTAAAGATAAAATCCTTGAGCCGAAATCGATCAAGACCAAAAACATTAGGCCATTGTGTGCGAGGTCTCAAACTAAGCCATCAGACCCATTGTCTGACTTACAGTCTGTTAGAAATACAGTCTGTCATCAGTCATACTGCCTGTCATCAGTCATACAGTCTGTCATCAGCCCTACTGCCTGTCATCAGTCATACAGTCTGTCATCAGTCCTACTGACTGCCATCAGTCATACAGTCTGTCATCAGTCATACAGTCTGCCACCAGTCATACAGTCTGTCATCAGTCATACAGTCTGTCATCAGTCCCACTGCCTGTCATCAGTCATGCTGCCTGTCATCAAACATACTGCCTTTCAGCAGTCATACTGCCTGGCATCAGTCATACTGCCTGTCATCACTCATATTGCCTGTCAACAGTCATACTGCCTGTCAACAGACATACATACTGCCTTTCAGCAGTCATACTGCCTGTCAACAGTCATACTGCCTGGCAACAGTCATACTGCCTGTCAACAGTCATACTGACTGCCTGTCATCAGACATACTGCCTGTCATCAGTCACAAAATCTGTCATAAGTAATTACTACCAGTCCGAGTAGTTGTGTGGGGATCTCCAAACTTTTCTTCGGGGGCCCCATTAACTTCAAACAGCAAGTGCGGGGGGGGGGGGCGACTACA
>MUZC01002196.1:689814-708523 GCA_002072015.1 Radix auricularia
GAGGGATGGGGATTGGTGGGTGAGGGTAGGAGGGGGATGGGTGGGTGAGGGAGGGAGGGGGATAGGTGGGTGAGGGAGGGATGGGGATGGGTTTGTGTGTGAGGGAGGGGGTTGTGTGGGTGAAGTAGGGATGTTAAACTAGAGCAGATATCTGTCTTTATCTGCGTGTGATTGATGAAATGTAGTTTTACATAAGATCTCATTCATTATCTTAGTATTTACGCCATCGTCATTACACGTGATGCAGAGCTATGATCACGAGTAGGCTTTACAGTTAAAACACACACACACATACACACACAAACACACACACACGCACAAACATTATACACACGTAAACACGCACTCACGTGCACACACACATGCACACTTAGGCGACACATTTTGTACCCTTCGTACAAATAACAGATTTATTTTCCTGACGTAAGTCCCTCCATTAACTGCACAAGCCTTATGGAGAGAACCCACACAATATGGTCTATAAATGGATTTAGTAAAAGAGTTAGCCGCGCCATTCAAAGTCAACCACGCCTTTCAAAGTCAACCACGCCATTCAAAGTCAACTGTCCCATTCAAAGTCAACTGTCCCATTCAAAGTCAGCTGTCCCATTCAAAGTCAACTGTCCCATTCAAAGTCAACCTTGCTATTCAAAGTCAACCTCGCTATTCAAAGTTAACCTCGCTATTCAAAGTCAACTGTCCTATTCAAAGTCAACTGCCCCATTTAAAGTCAACTGCACCATTTAAAGTCAACTGCCCCATTTAAATTCAACTGCACCATTTAAAATCAACTGCCCCATTTAAAGTCAACTGCCCCATTTAAAGTCAACTGTCCCATTCAAAGTCAACTGCACCTACTAATACTTTAATGCAGTTACTTAGTCTTTTATCATAAAACGCCTCCGCAGTTATCGAGGCGCACCTTCCGCCACAAATCTAAGATAATCATGTAACAATGTAACGCTATGCTGTAGTAAAAAAGTCCTACATTGCAACTCTGAAATATGATGTAGATACTACAGTGTAGTAGCAAAAGTCCAATGTTACATCTCTGTTGTGTACTAACCAAGTCCTACGTTGTAACTCTATCCTATAGTGACCAAGTCCTATATTTTGTAACTCTATTCTGTAGTAACTCAGCCCCACGTTGTAACTGTATTCTGTAGTAACTCAGCCCCACGTTGTAACTCTATTCTCTAGTAACACAGCCCCACGGTGTAACTCTATTCTCTAGTAACTCAGCCCCACGGTGTAACTCTATCCTATAGTGACCAAGTCCTATATGTTGTAACTCTATTCTGTAGTAACTCAGCCCCACGTTGTAACTCTATTCTGTAGTAACTCAGCCCCACGTTGTAACTCTATTCTCTAGTAACTCAGCCCCACGGTGTAACTCTATTCTGTAGTAACTCAGCCCCACGTTGTAACTCTATTCTGTAGTAACTCAGCCCCACCTTGTAACTCTATTCTGTAGTAACTCAGCCCCACGTTGTAACTCTATTCTGTAGTAACTCAGCCCCACGTTGTAACTCTATTCTGTAGTAACTCAGCCCCACGGTGTAACTCTATTCTGTAGTAACTCAGCCCCACGGTGTAACTCTATCCTATAGTGACCAAGTCCTATATGTTGTAACTCTATTCTGTAGTAACCCAGTCCCACGTTGTAACTCCATTCTGCAGTAACCCCTTGCCGTCAAGGTGAGAGTTCCCTGCCCCTGCCATACATCACAACGCCGCGTCTAACCAACACGAAGCTAAACGACAAAAGCATAGCAACCGTGTCCTACAAGATAGCGATTACCAATCTTCAAAGGGGCGAGTGGAGACGGAGGCACGAGCGGGAGTTGGAGGGGCAGAAACACCTACACGGTACATGGGATCTTAATACAGGGTTCAACAGTTATCAGCCAATACGGTACATGGGATCTTAATACAGGGTTCAACAGTTATCAGCCAATACGGTACATGGGATCTTAATACAGGGTTCAACAGTTGTCAGCCAATACGGTACATGGGATCTTAATACAGGGTTCAACAGTTTTCAGCCATTACGGCACATGGGATCTTAATACATTTTTCAACAGTTATCAGCCAATATGATACAAGGGATCTTAATACTGGGTTTAACATTAAATTTTTTTCAGCCATTACGGTACATGGGATCTTAACACAGGTTCAAACATTTATCAGAAAAAAAACAACAAACAAACAAACAAAAAAACTCCTACGATGTAGACAGAAGTGGTGAGGTAAACACGCAGTTTCACCAACTTATCCCAATCAGTCATAGTTAAGGAACCAGCGTGTGTAGTCGCGCTAGTTACTATGGCGTCTCTTGAAATTCTGTAACTTTTAATCCAATTTTACTGAGTTACAAAGAAATAAAGTTACAGAATTTCCATTAAAATTTAGTGTACAAATTAATTTTCCTAAGTCCGGCTTGGTGCTGACATTTTGTTGACTCATCGCCATCTTCTTTTTGACCAGTTCTGAGCCGGAATGCGTCATACTAAAATTGGAAGTAAAGTTATAATTAGGCTGGCGTAATTATCGTCCGCTACTGTTTGACAATGTAAGCTTTTTACGGAAGAAAAACGTTTTTGAGATGCTTAAGCCTCGGTTTCACCGTGGACTTTCTTACAATTCTACTCCGCGAAGCAGTAGTTCCTGGTTTTACAGTACGCTTCCTTTAAAATACTTATCTCCGCGAAGCAGTAGCACAAAAAAAAATTATAAAAAATAATACGGCAAATGAAATAGACTTCAAAGGAGAGACAGTGTGGTGGAGAAAGAGCGGCCTACCTCTAAGCATGGAAAGGGGTTGGGGAAAAAAAAAGGTTTGGCAGCGCATATGGGGGTAATTAGAAAATCAAAGAAAGCGGCGCTATAAACGCTCTTTCCAGACGGGTATAAAATTTTACGACTGGTTGGAGCTCCATAGCCAAGGGAGGCGATCCCCGCGGCACGGGGGGAGAGTATTGAGAGAGAAGGTAAAGAGAATGTGCGGTAGTCGGCTGCAAGTCACGGGCCATTCCGGTAGGTAACGGAGAACTACCTTGTGAAATAATGCGGGATGTGATTAGAGGTATGGTGGGGCTTGTGTGGTAGTTGGTGGGAATGTGTTGTACATAGTCATAGTGGAATTTGTGTCTTACTTAGTTGGGTAGAGTTGTATTTGGTGGGATTGTGTGGCAGTTTAGTAGGTGGGCTTTTGTTACAGATTAAATGCTTTTTTTTTTTTAAAACACATTTTTTAAAAGCTGTGTGTTGTTCGTGATGTTGGTGTTGTAGTCAGGCGGTGTGTTGATGGTGATGTTGGTGTTGTAGCCAGGCGGTGTGTTGTCGGTGATGTTGGTGTTGTAGTCAGACGGTGTGTTGGTGGTGATGTTGATGTTGTAGTCAGACGGTGTGTTGGTGGTGATGTTGGTGTTGTAGTCAGACGGTGTGTTGGTGGTGATGTTGGTGTTGTAGTCAGACGGTGTGTTGTTCATGATTTTGATGTTGTATTCAGACGGTGTGTTGTCCGTGTTGTTGGTGTTGTAGTCAGACGGTGTGTTGTCCGTGATGTTGGTGTTGTAGCCAGACGGTGTGTTGTCCGTGATGTTGGTGTTGTAGCCAGGCGGTGTGTTGTTCGTGATGTTGGTGTTGTAGCCAGACGGTGTGTTGTTCGTGATGTTGGTGTTGTAGCCAGACAGTGTGTTGTCGGTGATTTTGGTGTTGTAGCCAGACGGTGTGTTGTCGGTGATGTTGGTGTTGTAGTCAGACGGTGTGTTGTTCGTGATGTTGGTGTTGTAGTCAGACGGTGTGTTGTGGTGTTGTAGTCAGACGGTGTGTTGTTCGTGATGTTGGTGTTGTAGTCAGACGGTGTGTTGTCCGTGATGTTGATGTTGTAGTCAGACGGTGTGTTATCCGTGATGTTGGTGTTGTAGTCAGACGGTGTGTTGGTGGTGATGTTGGTGTTGTAGTCAGACGGTGTGTTGTTCGTGATGTTGATGTTGTAGTCAGACGGTGTGTTGTCCGTGATGTTAGTGTTGTAGTCAGACGGTGTGTTGGTGGTGATGTTGGTGTTGTAGTCAGACGGTGTGTTGTCCGTGATGTTGGTGTTGTAGTCAGACGGTGTGTTATTGGTGATGTTGATGTTATAGTCAGACGGTGTGTTGGTGGTGATGTTGGTGTTGTAGTCAGACGGTGTGTTGTCGGTGATGTTGGTGTTGTAGTCAGACGGTGTGTTGTTCGTGATGTTGATGTTGTAGTCAGACGGTGTGTTGTCCGTGATGTTGGTGTTGTAGTCAGACGGTGTGTTATTGGTGATGTTGGTGTTGTAGTCAGACGGTGTGTTGTTCGTGATGTTGATGTTGTAATCAGACGGTGTGTTGTCCGTGATGTTGGTGTTGTAATCAGACGGTGTGTTGTTCGTGATGTTGATGTTGTAGCCAGGCGGTGTGTTGGTGGTGATGTTGGTGTTGTAGCCAGGCGGTGTGTTGTCGGTGATGTTGGTGTTGTAGTCAGACGGTGTGTTGTCGGTGATGTTGGTGTTGTAGTCAGACGGTGTGTTGTCGGTGATGTTGGTGTTGTAGTCAGACGGTGTGTTGGTGGTGATGTTGGTGTTGTAGTCAGACGGTGTGTTGTCGGTGATGTTGGTGTTGTAGTTAGACGGTGTGTTGGTGGTGATGTTGGTGTTGTAGTCAGACGGTGTGTTGTTCGTGATGTTGATGTTGTAGCCAGGCGGTGTGTTGGTGGTGATGTTGGTGTTGTAGTCAGACGGTGTGTTGTCGGTGATGTTGGTGTTGAAGTTAGACGGTGTGTTGGTGGTAAAGGAGGTTGCTAAACTCCCGTAGAACTGATGCTAAAGCCTGAAACGTATTGCTATTTTAAAAATATTCATTATAAAACAAGACAATTCACCAATTTACTTTTTATTCTGCTGGGGTCTTTACCCATCTAAAGTTAATTACGGATGCTGATTAACTTACACTGAGGAATGTTATCTAATTTTCTTAAGGTGTTTTTAAAATTGTTCTTTACATTTCAATTCCCCCACCCCTATTTTTTTTAAAAATAAAAGCACCTTCAATAACATGGAATTGAAATACACGCAAAATCAATAATAGTAAAAATGAATAATAATAACAAATAACACAAATTAAATACCAATCATACAAATTTGATTTAGGGGAAAAAGATCATAAATATACGCACACCAATGATGAACGCACAATTATGCGATGCAAACATATGCACAACGATGCTGTTCGCCCTTTTTGCACACCAAAAATAAGTCAACCGGGTTCTCAATCAACATAGCGTAGAACAGAAGAAAAGAATTTAAGTTATTGACCTTGTCTACAACAGAGATATCATGACATGTCTCAGTACAGTGAACTCAGGAGACACAGAGGAGGGAGTGAGGAGAGAGAGAGAGGGGGTGAGAGAGAGAGAGAGGAAACGAATGGACACGGAGGAAGGTTGCCCTTATTGAAGACGGGTAAAGCTGCAATAACTTGAGGATTATGTCCAGCTCAATGGCGTTCGTTACATTAAGGTGCATGCATTTTTAACTTAGGCCGCCTAAAGTGTCGGTGTCATAGCTTTAGAGAGTTGTGGCGTCTTGAGATTCGAATCTGGTCTCAGAATTCTGTGTCATAGCTTTAGAGAGAAATGCCATGGCTTCTGGAGATTCGAATCTGGTCTCAGAATTCATGGAAATAGAAAGTCAGAAGTGTCGGTGTCATAGCTTTAGAGAGTTGTGACATGGCTTCTGGAGATTCGAATCTGGTCTCAGAATTCTGTGTCATAGCTTTAGAGAGTTGTGGCATCTTGAGATTCGAATCTGGCCTCGGAATTCTGTGTCATAGCTTTAGAGAGTTGTGACATGGCTTCTGGAGATACGAATCTGGTCTCAGAATTCATGGGAATTGAAAGTCTGTGTTGAGCGGGTGGAAGGGCGTGGAACAGGGACCAGGCAGTAGAATTGAGTTCTAGGATTCCGCGTAGAAAACAAGCCATCACTAGTGTAGTCCTGTTATACCCCTGATTAAAGACGGTTTGAATTACTGGATGCCTGGTAGGAAACATGTTCAAACCATTGCTGAAAGAAACATAGACGGCGAAAATAACATTCCGTAGTGACTGGAGTAAGCGGTCATTCCAAACAGCGTCGTGTTATCGACGTCAGGATAGTAAAGGATGTCACAATAGTTTATGGCATTTTAAAATAAATAGAAGTCAACCTACAGTTATTGTTGCATTAAAAAAATACAAATTTCATAATTTTTTTAAAAACAAAAGTGACCAAAATTATACATTTTAAACAATTAATTAAATATTAAAAATAAAACATTGTCTTTTAATTATTTTAAAATGTGCTATGCTGATCTAATAAAATTATATATATAGATCTATATATTATTACTATTTTTAAGGCTTATTTTTTCCATTTTCTTTAGAAAAATGAACTATTCATTTGACTTTATTTGGATTGTAGGCCTATTAACAAGAGTCAGTGTTGTTTAATTCTTTCAACACTTTATGATATGCTTTATTATGTACTAGATTGTGCCGGGGCGCCGTGGCGCCTGCGGCGCCCACTTTTTTTGGGGCGCCTACGGCGCCAACCTTTTTCAAAGGCCCAAATAACTTGTCCTTTTTTGATAAATACGAAATATTAAACTTTCTGAAATGTAGGCAAAGTATTTAATAATAGGGGTTGTATTTTGCGCACCGATGCACACCAAACAATGACGTCATCATATTAAATATTTTTACAGCGCTAATCACCACACGATTTTTCAACTAACTGCTGTAGACTGTCGTACATCGTTCCTCAGCGTTCCACATCCAGTGAGTGACCTGGGCTTTTATATTATTTATAAATAAGAACTACACATTTGTTAATGCGGAATGATTTGTTGCTTTTGTCCGTTGGGCTTTCAATAAAATAGAAGTTAATTTAATTCATTAATGTTTAAGTCTAAATGACAACAATTGAATTTGCATGCATGCTAGCTCATTTCCCGTAATTATAACCGTAGTGTGGGACGAGTCACGGCCCCGGGGAGTGGGGTGGGTGAGGGGCTTCAAACACATTCCTCCAGGCAAGAGTTAATGCTACGACCACTACGCCACAACGACCGCATATTTAAACTTTCCCCAAACGTGACACCATCGTCCCGACATGCACCAGCGGCCCTCGTGTCGGCTGTACCTTAGAGCGGGGAGGCTGCACCCTGGCCGTGTCATGGCGGTAATCAAACCCGTGTCTTTTGGTGGATGGGGGGGGGGCGCCGAAGAATGGGTTACAAAGGGAGGTGTTCTGAGATCAAAGTCAGGGAATGGAACTGTCTTTGGTGTCCCGCCGACCCCAGTGAAAAAAAATCCCTTAACGCTTTTGTCGGTCCCACATATCCGTGGATTTGTTCTCGGTTTTATGTCCCTTGGCCGTTAGTCCGGGCTCAATGGGGATCTTTGCCGATGATCGCCGCGTTAAAAGCGCGTGAATTTCTAAAGATACACGTTTTGCCGAGCGAGCCAATCGCTATAGCAGTTTATTTAAAGCATTCGCCCTCAGTTCACCGATAAAAACAGTTGGGAACTCTTTTTGATATTGTTTAAAAATTGTAACATGTAATACGGAAATATGAGTGGATTTTTTTTTTAATTTAAAAAAAAAAAGTATTGTTTTTTTGCTTATTCAATAGATCAAAACACCGAATGAATTTTGGATGTTATACCTGATTTGTAAAATTATTTAACAATTTTAATGGATATATAGACGATATATTTATGTTACGTTTAAATTGCAAAAGATAAGAAAATGAGTTCATATTTTGACTTTTCCAAACAGTTTTAATTTTTTATTTAAAAAAATGAATAATTGATTTTCGACTCTAAACAAAGGTGTATGTGTGTGTGTGGGGGGGGGGCAGATATATGAAGTCCGCCTACCCGTGCGGTGATTCTCCGCCCATGACGACACTACGTCTTCAAAGACATCGCAGGAACATCATAACACGGGGGGTTTTAATGCTCTGCGTCCGACCAGGATTATTTCCCTTTTATGAGTCAAAATTGTCCTTCCGACCAAGCCCCGACGGGGCCAGGGAAAGAAATAAACCGTAGAAAAATGACAAAATTAGCATGCAGATGGTTCCAATAAAAATCTATCTATGAGGTTTTATGTTAAGAAACGGCTACAATAATGGTCGGACACTTGCTTTTAAGCCGGTGGTGGAAAGCTCTGGACGCATACTGGCTCATTACGTTGTGGCTAGCAGACTACTTGGGGATGAGTTCCAAAATTACACGTTTGGATTTGAGGCTTCGTTGAGTTAGGCCTCAATCATGTCTGTTTCTGTTGTTTCTGACCATTGTAAAAAGGTCGTCATCTAAAGCAGGCATTGCGATGTATTTGTTGTGCTTGTTTTATTCTCGCCACAATGATATATTTTATTAAAAATTACAAGGAATGCTCCCCTAACTGAATTCGGAATATTGAAAAACAACCCGGAAGGTAAGTTTTTAACAATTTTCAATATTAATGAAATAATATCTTCAATAACATCATAAATAATTTCCGAAAGAACATCTTAGATAACATCTACAGTGATATCTAATGTTTTAGAGACCAGCCAACTTACTGGCTACAGTATCCCAATGAATGTAACAGGCGGCATATTGTTCTAATCTTTATGACGTTTTTGGTTTTTTATTTCCCGATAACCCGTTCTTTAATTATGACAATAGTAATAAAGATATAGAAAGTGCAAAGATAAGACTTAGGCTTTGTAAAAACAGTCGTAAATAGTTGCTTAAGATTGAAGTAACTTGTGAGTAATAATTAAAAATAATTGTGAATGACTTGTGTGGGACGTGGTGGTCGAGAGGTAGCGCTCTCGACTGTCACACTGATGGTCACGAGTTCGAATCCACACGAAAGTGAGGATTTGTTCTCGGGGCCTGAGGAGTCCCCGAGTCACCCAGCTCCGAATGGGTACCTAACTAGACAATAGTTAGGCGGCTGGGGTAATGCGTGGAACCCCTATAGCCGTGGCCTGTGACCGCTGCCTCACTTGCCAACAGTTCATCTCTCATGGTCTGTGGACGCAATTATCTTCTGCATAGAAGGAGCGTCTGTATATCTAAGATGAGATAAGACTTGACGGCAATATTTTAACATTTTGGATAACAAAATAAAGGGGCATATTACAACATATGATTTTAAAAGTCCAATACCAACGTAATATGTACTAGCATATACGATTTTACCAGTGTAAACCTAACGCAAATAATGTGGAAATATAGGATTTTACCACTGTAAACTTAACGCAATAAATATTAGAATATAGGATTTTACTAGTGTAAACCTAAGGCAATAAATGTTAAAATATAGGACATTACCAGTGTAAACCTAACGCAATACATATTAAAATATTATTCCCCTGTTGCGCTCACGTCAGACATGCCATTGCAGATTAAGTGATAATTCTAAACAAACAACACATAAGTCAATGTATATACGATCAAGGGATAATTCTATCCTATTAACAACACAGATCGATGGAGATTAAGTGGTTATCTTCTTTAATCCATCAATACATGGCATTCAAATGACAAGATAGGTTTACACCAAGAGTATCAGTTTTCGATACTTGTATCTACAGATTAAATAGTTCATGTACTAGCTAATCATGCAGTTAAATATGCTAAATTGATTTTAGCTTATTTCATATTAATATTTAAATATTGTTTGATCTGTCTTTATTCGTAGCTTGATCAAATCTTGACCACAGTGCTTTTAAATCTATTGGGATTGATAATTCTCGCATATTTCGTTTGTCTGAATGGTGATTGACAAAAGCCGATCACAATTCTTACCTATCCACACTCACAATGTACACAAAATGTTCAGTGTAATTTTATAATTTTATATCACAGTTTAGTCAATAACTCACATACAAAATAAAAACATAATTGTGTTTGTACAAAAATCATCCATCTTATACCAATTTAGTTCTTCAACAAAATTTTCTTTAAGCTGCGCGACTGCGCGGATAAGCAGTTATCAAACCAAAACCGCGAAGCAGTTTAGAATTGCCGATAACAAATTTGAGAACAATTACAAAATAGATATTTTTTTTAACGGGAGGTACAATTTTGCACAGAAAACGGATGCTTCCCAACTTTACATAAGGGCCAATCAACCTTAGAAGAAATACTGACTTTCGTTAACGTGGGCCAATCCGAGGTCCGCGACCCGCATCGTGCGGCTCTTCTGTGTTCACATGGCAGCCCCCGTACAATTTATGAAAGATATGTAACAAACATTACTGGAAGATTTCAGAGTTTGGATTAATTTCACTTAGTGCTTGAATCCTGCTCTCTACAATAGTATTACACTTTAAAATGGCTCTCAGTTCCAACAGGTTTTATCAGCCCTTGTCTACACTATCAAGAGTATTGAATTTTCGGCAAATTTTCCATTAGTAAAAGTTGGTGATGGTGGTCTGTGTGTAGTATGCATGTGTATCATGTATGTATGTGTGTTTGTATGTGTAACAAGTGTATGTGTATGTTTGTTTGGTGGCAATATTTTAAAAATCATTCGACTCTGTTTATTTGTTTTTTGTTGTTTTTTTTGACGCTTGCTTTTTGTACAAATATAAATTGTATTTATTTATTTTATTTTATTTTTTTGTTATTGTCTTTCCTTCCAGAATGTTAGTTCAAAACAAAATACGACTAATTTGTTTCTTTTAACAATCTATCTTCTTACTTAAAGTCTCTGAATATGAAAGCTATCAAACAGAGAAGAACTTAAACCATGCAGTGTCAAGCGTATTTCTATACTAATGTTATGTATAATTTTACTCAGGCTAAGTTACCTTACGATGATTTGCTGTTTCATCCTACATCTAGTAATAAATTGACTTCTGTTTATCATCGCAAGAGTTTAGAGAACTCTAAACTACCAAAATTTAACTCAAAGACTTTTTTTAAAAAAAATATATTTATTTATTTCAATCATTTTCATTGCTGTCAATGTAGACCACATAAGTGAACTTTCTTAGCGCACTTATAGAAATGATTAAGCAGCCATCGCTAAAAGACTAACGAGCTTTCATCCAAACACTTTAAAATAACAAACCAAGTAAATTATCCGAATCAAATATGTTAAATAATTCTACACTTTTGTCAGACAATTTTAATGGTAATATTTTTTTAAAATCATTATCCAGGAAAAGAACAATTTATATATGAACACACATTTAAATTGAAGGTTATAACTAGGTTTAAAAAAAGATCCACAAGATTCGATTAGAATATTTTGATTTCACTTTGTTGAGAGAAGAACAAAATAGGGAATAGTCTACCTTATTGGCACATTTTGCTTTCATATATGTGCCCACGTTTTCTACCCCATATCATTGGAACCCCATCTCGTCACAAGGATATGCGGCCCCCGCACCCCCCCCCCCGCACACACACTTCTGTCGTCCCGCATGCCCTTCATTTAGACAATCGTAAAACTTGTTTAAGTTACGACACTGCTGGTGGTGCAAACTAGATGTTAACTTTGAAGAATCAACATACAACAAGAGATTTAACATTTAAAACATTTTTTGTTACATTTTCCTTTAAAATCTTCAGAAAAACTTGCTTATTTTCTAAAACAAATAATTGTATATATTGAAATTAATCTATTTGTCTAAATGTAATGACTTTAATTTGAACAATTGTGGCTCGATTTCTAAGATATAATTTTTTTTAAAGTTTTCAAAAAATCGAACTTCTTCCATATTTTTATGGACTGAAATTTGTGTTGGAAACTTGAGTCAATCTTTGAATCCCCGGTAGTGATCTAAACTGTGATAAGGGGGTTAAGAACCTGGATATTGACATAACTAATGACAGTGTTACAAATATAGGATAATTTCTTCGTCAATATTTGACTGACATTTGATGTCTCGAGTGTCCGTCGAATTGACCATAGTGGCCACCACAAGTTGTTTGCTTGTTGTTAGTCTCTGTCTCAGAACATTTTCCGAGTATCAATTTTAAAAATAAGGCACGGATAGAAATTTAAAAAACAAAACACACACTCAATTTGGTTCAATAATGTGCGTCGAACCAGCTCTGGTATACTAATAGAAATTACATAAAATTTTCCTTCTTTGAGCGCTTATGCCATTCAATTTTAAAGTGTTCCAAAATGGTCCCAATAAAATGAATCTCAATGATTTTTGTGTTCCCCAGGCCCCGAAACATTGGGGGTGAGTGGGGGGGCGTGGCGATGCACTGCCAGCTCATAAAGACAATATCTACAAATGATATTTTTCATTCACGGGAACTCAAGGACGTGTTTCTACAAAATATTTGTTCAAAACAGGGGAGAACAAACAATAATAATGAACATATTATTATCATATTGATGCCTCAACGTCATATGACAGATACCAAATATAAGTTCATGAGTCGATTTCGTAAAAATATTGTGTAGTAATCTCTCGTAGTTTTATACATCGTGAATAATCCCATTGAGACAACTGATTTCTCTCCACTTACAAAGCCGTCATTGACGTCACATTTCAAACCAAGCCCGCAATAATTCTTCCAGACTAAGTGGGACACATAGCCAAGAGGGGCAAAAGACAAATTGAAACCATTAGGAAGTATTTACATACAGATAAACAATGGAAATATGAGACATATTGACAATAACACACACATATATATTTCAGACATTAAGTTATAGGTAAGGCGAAAGTTGAGATTTGAAAACGTTTACAACTTGGTAACCCTATAAAACCAGCTTAAATATTCTATTCAGTCCTATAATGGCATCAACAGATTTGAGTAAAGTACCGAAGGACCTGTCACAACAAAAATGATTTGATCTCAAATGACCTGACAAAAATAATAATAAACTGTGGCATATGACCTGACAAAACAGTAATAAACTTTGGCATATGAGCTGACAAAACAATAAACAATGCCACATGAGCTGACAAAACAAAAATAAAATGTGGCATATGAGCTGAAAAAACAATAAACAATGCCATATGAGCTGACAAAACAATAATAAACTGTGGCATATGGGCTGACAAAACAAAAAACAATTGTGTGTTGTAGCCACCGTCCCTTAACAACAGACGCAATACATTTTTAAATCTCATAATTATTTTTTTAAAATTTATTTCAATTTTTGTGTGTCTTAAGTTGAAATCATATTTACAATAACAATCATATTTCATGTTTTAAAACTAAATTACCTTCTGAAGTTGAAAATTTGCGTGACTGCTTTTATTTTTTAAATCTTTTTTTTTTCTTCCTTTTCTTGAAAGTAACCTTTTCAATTGAGCTAGCATTTAAAGTTGTAACAAGTGTTTATAATTACATTGGTTATAGCCGCTATATAGGCTAATAGAATAGCGATTCAATTTTTAAAGTTTGTAACATACATCAGATTGTTAAAAAAATATTTCATATTACAACCTCACACGCAGACAAATCCGTGGTCCGGTGGAAGAAGGGGGGGGGGGGCTTTCATACTTCTTTTTATGCGTGTCTTTTCAAGAAGACGAGAAACGGTTTACAATTCTAACCGTTAGAGTCTAGCAGACGTAGATAAATCCTACAGGAGATGGCTATCAACGTCTCTTGTACAGCTTTTTATGATTACTATGACTGTACGCCGCTCGTTCGTTATAACACAATCAGCCGTACGGCATTTTACGAGCGTATATCTGCAGTTCGCGCCAAGCGTTCCGTTTATCAACCGCGTGAGACAGTAAAGCTGCCCGGACAGTGGTTTCATCCGTGGACTCGCCACTGAACCTCTCAGGCTGTAACTTACACATTTATCTTGGTATGGTGAAACCAGAGGCGGCCCCCGGGTTATTAGTCCAATGGGATCCTACGAGCATCGGCCTCTCTAATGGTTGGGGGCCACTCGCAGGGGGTGATAGGGCGTCGTGTTTATGCGGCACCCCCTCTCCATTTATTGCAGCTAGTTGTCGTAAATTTTTCCGTTTTTATTGTGTTTGATGTAGGTTTTATTTCTGAATAATATACGTTTTATTTCTTTTTAGCAGACTCTTATTTACTGTTTATCTTCCCCCACCCACATCCCACCTTCCCAGAAGTCCCGAGAAAATGTCCCCTCAACTTAGTTTCAAACAATTTTTTGATAACCTCGCGGGGTGTTATAATTAAAATGTGAGGACCGCTGTTAACTTTTAGTAATTAGATTTATTTTTATTTAAAATTTCTTTTTTTATTTTTTTGATTGCTGTTTTTTTTCTCTACCTGGATGTCTGAAATTCGTGTTGGGGTTTAAACCATTAGAAACTACAGCACGTGTGATCGTTGAGTATTTAGATTGGGGTCGTTGAAACAGATGGCGGGCCGCTAATTATGTAAACAAAGCTTAAATCTATCATTATCAAGACTAAATTGAACTTCTTGCTCGATGCTCTCATGGTGACGGCGCTCGCTGAGCGAAATTCGACCATCGCATAAATTACATCAGTAATGGGGTCGAGTTTAGATAGAAGTTGTTATAGTGCTGCATAGTGCGGACATGGTCAAGTTTAGATAGAAGTTTTTATAGTGCTGCATGGTGCGGACATAGTCAAGTTTAGATAGAAGTTGTTATAGCGCTGCATGGTGCGGACATGGTCAAGTTTAGATAGAAGTTGTTTTAGTGCTGCATGGTGCGGACATGGTCAAGTTTAGATAGAAGTTGTTATAGCGCTGCATGGTGCGGACATAGTCAAGTTTAGATAGAAGTTGTTATAGTGCTGCATGGTGCAGACATAGTCAAGTTTAGATAAAGTTGTTATAGTGCTGCATGGTGCAGACATAGTCAAGTTTAGATAGAAGTTGTTTTAGTGCTGCATGGTGCGGACATAGTCAAGTTTAGATATAAGTTGTTTTAGTGCTGCATGGTGCGGACATAGTCAAGTTTAGATAGAAGTTGTTATAGTGCTGCATGGTGCGGACATAGTCAAGTTTAGATAGAAGTTGTTATAGTGCTGCATGGTGCGGACATACTCAATTCAAGCTTATACATTGAAATAAAAGATTCTTGTGGTTTAAGTAATTACCAAAAAAAGAAAAGCATAAACTTACTAAACAGAGACAGAATATCAAAACACATGTAAGTAAAAAGATAGTGACATCACACAGATGGAATCCGTTTCCCGAGTTATTCATTGGCAATTTCTGATGTAGAATTATTTGATCCATCATTTCTATAAGCCAATAACAATACACGACCTGGTATGTATTGGAGCTAAGTGGACAACCTGACGCTTCACAAAGTCACTTTACGCACAAACAAATGTTACGGCCGCACCAAGCCATTTTACGCACCAACCAGTGTTACGCCCGCACCAAGCTATTTTACGCACCAACCAGTGTTACGCCCGCACCAAGCTATTTTACGCCCCAACCAGTGTTACGCCCGCACCAAGCCATTTTACGCACCAACCAGTGTTACGCCCGCATCAAGCTATTTTACGCACCAACCAGTGTTAAAACCGCACCAAGCTATTTTACGCCCCAACCAGTGTTACGCCCACACCAAGCCATTTTACGCGCAATTTATTTTACGCGCAGGGCTAAAATTCAAGTTTCAAGCTATGTTACGCACCAAGTTGTTACGCACCAATTTATGTTTCAGAACAGGCCAAGCTACGCACCAAGTTATGTTACGCACCAAGTCATGTTACGCACCAAGCCACGTTACAATCATGCAGCAAGCTATGACAGATTGACAAAATATGACCGAAATATGCTTGGTGTGGTTTTCAGAGAAATTCACTTTTCACCCTCACAAATAAATAAGTCATGAAATTGTAAGAGTCACTCCAAAATGTAAAATTGCATCATCAACAAACGGGGCGGAAGCGGGCCGTACAGGAAGCCCCTATATTGTTCTATGGGAAGTCTTACAAATTCGAGAAATTACCGGCCACTGTCCCAGTGGTGGGGCTGTCTAAGTCCTGTCTGATTAAATATTGATTTTATGCATCGCAACATGAGGTTGGGAAATTTCTGCTCGCATTCTAGGCCACGGCTACGCAATGTGTACAAAGCTAATTATAGATTCCTTTACTCTCTACACGCTAAGGGGATACGTGTGAAAAAAAACATGAGATGAGGGGTCGGGGTGGGGGGTAAATAATTCTTACAGAAAAGGCCGTTTGGGCGAAAACTAATGGACGCATGCGTGTCTATTTGTAACACATTTTTTTTAATCAGTTTTACCATTTCTTAATTAATTGCCCTTTAAAATCTACATATAGTTTATTATTAAGAAATACATTATAAACTTATGTACATAGAGAGGGAGAGAGAGAGAGAGAGAGAAGGGGGGTAAACTAATGTATTCGTGTCAACATAGGCAAAATAGTCCCCCCAGTCCCCACCCTGCCCCAACAGATTCTTCATGAATTTCTTATGGCGCCATCACCGTCACGTGATGCTCCTACAGTCTCCGGACCGCTAGATGGGACAGTTTCATGACTTCCGTAGTACTAAACGGTCAATAAAACTTTGTGTAACGGTCACCTCCAGTCTGAGAGCGTCCCCTCCCCTCCCCACCCCACGGGCTAGTTGTACAGTTATGGCCGCACTCTGACCAATGGTCAGCTCAAATATCGCCATGCAGGACCTTGAGCGCAGGACCTGGAGTGGTGACGTACAGGGAGACAAACCTTTGTTTTATGGTTAAACAAAAAAACTTGAAGTAGTCTGACTCTGGTACAAACAGCAGAGAAACAACAATACAGAATGGATTTAATCGAAATTTAAATATTTAACCAATCTTATAAACAAAAGCCTTAGATAAATACATTTTAACATTAACACGCAATAACATTAAAACAAATTAACAGTAACTCATGGTAACATTACTTGAATGTCATTTTTCAAGTTTTTTCGTAGACTCACCTCACTCACTCCCACTCTCCTCATTTTCCCCCATTTCTTAACAGCAACGGGTGATATTTACCATTGTACTAGACACATTCAATAGCAGCAATGCTGTTTTAAACTTTGATCAAATAGACTTAAAACGCAGTTATGGTGTTAATAGACTTGATAGACTTAACACTGGTGTCGATAGACTTGATAGACTGAGCTTTGGTGTCAATAGACTTGATAGACTGAGCTTTGGTGTCAATAGACTTGATAGAGTTAACACTGGTGTCAATAGACTTGATAGACTCAGCTTTGGTGTCAATGGACTTGACAGACTGAGCTTTTAGAATATAGATTTGGCAGACACATCAGGAATTCGTTCCTATAAGCAACGTTCTCTTTCAGCTCACTGGAAGGTAGTGTTAGCCAGTGTTAATCTGATCATTTTGATGTTAAATCATGGTTTAACATTCGCAATATCAATGATATATGTGTAAAGAGGTAGTTAAATATCATTTTGTATACCTTCTTTAACTGTTTATATCCAAACTGAATTTTAAAAAAATTTAATTCATGTGCTATCAAGATAAGTTTTTAACATACAGATAACTGTTCAGTTGGAAGATTAGTATAGATGCATGAGATAAAGGAAATAAAGGAAGGTTGACTCACTATATAATCTAAAGCACTGTGTCCGGTATTGTAATTAGAGTAGATGAAATGAACAGGAAAATTTGTGTTAGCGAAGAAGGGACTTTGACATTTTGATACCCTTTTATTAGGGTTTACACATTATGGGTTCTAAGACATCCCAGTAAAATATAACATTAACTCATTAAACGTTATAAAATAAGTTCGTAAAATAAAACATTAAATCATTATACTTGATAAAATAAGTTCATAAAATATAACATTAGTTCATTATGCTTTTTAAAATAAGTTCTTTAACTATAGAATAAAACAATTTAAAAAAAGGATGTGTCGCAAGTTTTTTAATTTTTTTTTATTTATTTCGACATGTTTCAGATCTATTTTAACAACATTCTAAATGATTGTTGTCATTTGTTCTAGTGCCTCTGTATAAATGCGACATTATAATTTGTTACGTCATATTTTTGTCAATAGTTTCTGCTGGCACGTTTATTTGAAATCTAAAGTTGTTAAACCACAGTTTTTTTTGTAAAATTTCAATTATTTTCATGTTATAGATTCAATGATTCTGATGTTATAGATTCTCTCATAGTTATAGATTCAATAATTCTCTCATTGTTATAGATCAATGATTCTCCTATAGTTATAGATTCAATAATTCTCTCATAGTTATAGATTCAATAATTCTCTCATAGTTATAAATTTAATAATGCTCTCATAGTTATAGATTCAATAATTCTCTCATAGTTATAGATTAAATAATTATGTCATAGTTATAGATTCAATGATTCTCTCATAGTTATAGATTCAATGATTCTCTCATAGTTATAGATTCAATAATTCTCTCATAGTTATAGATTCAATGATTCCCCTATAGTTATAGATTAAATAATTCTCTCATAGTTATAGATTCAATGATTCTCCTATAGCCTATAGATTAAATAATTCTCTCATAGTTATAGATTCAATAATTCTCTCATAGTTATAGATTCAATAATTCTCTCATAGTTATAGATTCAATAATTCTTCATAGTTATAGATTCAATAATTCTCTCATAGTTATAGATTCAATAATTCTCTCATTGTTATAGATTCAATGATTCTCTCATTGTTATAGATTCAATGATTCTCTCAT
>MUZC01002196.1:708732-719639 GCA_002072015.1 Radix auricularia
TTCTCTCCTTGTTATAGATTCAATGATTCTCTCATAGTTATAGATTCAATAATTCTCTCATAGTTATAGATTCAATGATTCTCTCATAGTTATAGATTCAATAATTCTCTCATTGTTATAGATTCAATGATTCTCTCATTGTTATAGATTCCATAATTCTCTCCTTGTTATAGATTCAATGATTCTCTCATTGTTATAGATTCAATAATTCTCTCATTGTTATAGATTCAATGATTCTCTCATAGTTATAGATTCAATAATTCTCTAATTGTTATAGATTCAATAATTCTCTCATTGTTATAGATTCAATGATTCTCTCATTGTTATAGATTCAATGATTCTCTCATAGTTATAGATTAAATAATTCTCTCATTGTTATAGATTCAATGATTCTCTCATTGTTATAGATTCAATGATTCTCTCATTGTTATAGATTCAATGATTCTCCTTACATATACATTGATACTCCTATAGTCAGTCTTGTCCATAGGAATGTTTTCCCTATGGGATCCCCATGGGAAATGTCCCATGGGATGGGATGGGATGGGACAGGAAAATATGTCCCATGGACTAGCCTGCCTATACTAGCCTATAGTATAGTTATAGATTCAATAAACGACCTTCAACCTAACCGTATGATATCAAGACGTGTTTTTTTTTCTGTGTATTATATGTTAAGCGACAAGTCAACTAATGCACTGGGATAATGTTTATACTTGTTCAAGTGCGAACTTGTCGACCTATTAAAAAAAAAAAAAAAAAACAACAACAGATTTTTCATGCAGTAAAAATACATTGGAAACATGTGCTTAACATGCAACTATGAATTTCTAGATTATTTTTTACAGTAAAATATGAATTTTGTTACTACTTTAAAAAAAAAAGACACGGACTTTATTAAATTACAGTTTAATTATCTTCTTATCTTAGATATACAGACGCTAATCAGAAGATAATTGCGTCCACAGACCATGACAGATGATCTGTTGGCAAGTGATGTAGCGGTCACAGGCCACGACTTTAAGTGTTCCGCGCATTACCCAGCCGCCTAACTATTGTCTAGTTAGGTACCCATTCAGAGCTGGGTGACTCGGGGACTCCTTAGGCCCCGGGAAAATAATCGCGTGGATTTGAACTCATGACCATTGATACGCCAGTCGAGCGGGCTACCACTCGACCACCGCGAATTAAATTTTGCGACACTATGTTTGTAGAGTAATTATTTTAAATGATTATCATTTTGTTTATTCTTCTCCCCTAAACGTACGAGTTTTAAAATAGATTATGAATTCAATCTGAACGCTTTGTTGAAGGATTCTATTTAAAAGAAAGATCTCTACTTCCTTTTCTTCAAACCCACTCTCTCGTCTAAACCCACTCTCTCGTCTAAACCCACTCTCTCGTCTAAACCTACTCTCTCGTCTAAATCCACTCTCTCGTCTAAACACACTTTCTCGTCTAAACACACTCTCTCGTCTTAACCCACTTCTCGACTAAAACCCACTCTCTCGTCTAAACCTACCCAACTGTTCAATACATGAATATCACCAAGTGTTAATTTTGTGGATACAATAACGGCTATCACAGCTAACAGTTTTTGTTATTTTATTTAGGTATATTTTTTAAAACCTTAAATTGGGACCATCTTGGGAAAAAATGATTTGGACAATTCTTTCACCCAGATGCTTTCTTCTATTCCTTATTCCTGATCTATCGGGTAGTTTATATATGTTATTAGGCTATATCAGGTAGTTTATATATGTTATTATATCAGGTAGTTTATATATGTTATTATATAATGTAGTTTATATATGTTATTATTTAAGGTAATTTATATATGTTATTATATCAGGTAGTTTACATATGTTATTATATAAGGTAATTTATATATGTTATTTTATCAAATAGTTTATATATGTTATTGTATTAGGTAGTTTATATATGTTATTATATCAGGTAGTTTTTATATGTAATTATATAAGGTAGTTTACATATGTTATTATATCAGGTAATTTATATGTTATTATATCAAATAGTTTATATATGTTATTATATCAAATAGTTTATATATGTTATTATATCAAATAGTTTATATATGTTATTATATCAGGTAATTTATAAATGTTATTATATCAAATAGTTTATATATGTTATTATATCAGGTAATTTATATGTTATTATATCAAATAGTTTATATATGTTATTATACCAGGTAATTTAAATATGTTATTTTATCAAATACTTTTTTATGTTATTATATCAGGTAGATTAATTTATATGTTATTATATCATGTAATTTATATATGTTATTATATCAAAATAGTTTATTTATGTTATTATATCAGTTACTTTACATATGTTATTATATCAGGTAATGTATATATGTTATTATATCAGGTAATTTATATATCTTATTATATCAAATAGTTTATATATATGTTATTATATCAGGTAGTTTGCATGAAGTTTTGAATCGAGCTTAGCCGCATAATACAAAGACTTTTAAAGGCTGCAAGATCTCATACAAACATACACCCTAGTACTGCAAATATTATACGTAAGCACGAAAAATACACCTTTGTACATCACATATTGTACCTATGAACGGCACATATACCTTTGTATAGTACATATAAATATGCATGGCACATACACCTTTGTACATCACATATTGTACCTATGCACGGCACATACACCTTTGTACATGCAGTACATAAATCCATGTACAGCATGCATACAATCGTACATCACGTAAAAACATGTACGGCAGTGTACGGCCCAATGAACACTAGTGCTGGATTTAAACTATTACACACTCGACTGAGAGCCAAGTTAAAATAACACATAGACTCTACAGGTCAAAATACAAGGTCCAACGGGTGAAAAGATAATGACTTATACACAGCACAATCCTAAAAACAAAGGAGACAGCGGGACAGACGTTAACTATTCCCGTTAGACAGATGTGCCAGAGACATGAAGACACAGTTCACACAGGACCTATTCATATTCACAGCAGAATCCTAATGACACACGAGACGAACGGTAGTGCTATAAATTTGAGGACCACCTGAAGTGACCTTTTTTCACTCCGTTGTCACCGACTTTGGCTGCTTTCAGATTCAACTTATTAAAAACTTTTATTTCAAATTCAGTTAATAAATATTATATACAATGGCAAATTCATTTTTATTTCAAATTCATTTGCAGATAATAGCAAAGTCAGTTTTATTTCAAATTCAGTTATAGAACCACAGAAAATTCAGTCATATATAAGTTTTAGTTTTAGACAAAAGACATTGTAGTTATATTTAAGATTTAGTTTTAGACAAAGTAGTAGATCTACGTTTTTTTTTTTTTTTTTTTTAACATTAATTTTTATTAGTTTGTGTTTTTGTTTTGTTTTTAACCTCATCCTCGGAAATAGAAAATAAAATTTATTAGTTTTAAGTCTCAGTAACTTCGTGACAATTAGTAACGAAACTAGTCTCATAAACAACTAAGAAGCTTGTGCGATTGAAAAGAATAATTGAAATTTCCTGTGAGCTTTAACCACATGAATCTTTTAGAATATAATCCAGAGGTTACAAACACTTACTCAATGTTCTCTGACATTACGTTTATTCCAATATGTTTTTTTTAAACGTTGATGTGTTTTAAACACGTCTTAAAATATGCTAAAAATAATTATTTTGTGTTTCACCTGGAATTCAATAACATTTTTTTTAAACTTTAATAAAATAATTATTTTATTCTAGTCCCCACGAGCACCCTGTGTGGTAGTGTGGTGATGTAGTAAATAATTTCATATCTCCACCTAGTGTTGTGATAATTTAAAACGTATGAATCAACCGTTATCCCAGTATTAAAGAAAAGAAGCAAGTAAACGTTTAAAATAGATAACATATTAATTTATTTTAAGCACCAAGCCTCAAGAAAAGCTACACGGGATTTCTGAGGAATAGACTTGGTATAGAGCTGAGTTTTTCCATTTCTATACCTCCCAATAATTGTGACCGCCTAGGCCTAGGGCCATCATTAGAGACAAACTCTATCACAAAAGTTCAAGAAGTTGAAATATTTCAAGCAAATCAATCACAATCAATGCCACGGAATGGGAGCAATTTCAATAGATCCTATTGTCAACAAAATAATTCCATTCTTTGTCGGTATTATAATAATATAATTAGGAATAAGACAAATAAATTCCGCAAAAAATCAAATAATAAATAATAATAATAAATTTAAAAAAGGACTCTACACTTTAAAACATAACACATTCAGTTCTCTTATAAGACAATAGCATAGCTCGTCAACATCGAATGTGTTTTAAACTAAGACTTCATTTCGTAGGGTTAACATCTTAATATCACTATTTGACAATGAAAGATCACTGTATAGCATGCAACGATTCCCAGATTATTGTAGTTGAGATGAGTATACAGCTGAGACTGTATAAGGTCTTCATTTATTTGTTTACTATTGCATAATGTTAAATTTAAGGTGGCATATAGTTAATAATAATTTATAGCGTATGTCGGTTGTAAATTTTTATCTGATACATTTTTGGCTACACTCTTATTGAAATATCTAAATTTCGCATAATGTGAGATGTGTCCTTTTGTAAACATTTTTCTGTGTCATTTGATGTCACGCATTTGAAAACTTGATACCATTTTAAATCATTCGGCTGGATACTGAATCCATGGTTTAGCTGGTCGGTATAATGAACACAGGTAACAGAAACACTTGTGAGTGTTATACATTCATTCAGTTATAATGTTTTTGCAACTCAAACTTGCTTCCTACAATGAAGGCTTTCAAATTTAACTCGAAACAGAAATGACCATGGACCTTAAATCGCTGATTACCATTAATTTGTATCCAAATATCATGGAGAGATTAATATGTATACGCGCGGCTTAATAATTAAACAAAAATACAAATTTACAATATTTACTTGTGAAACGAAACAATTGAAACTTTATTGTATTTAGTTTTCATATCTTCGCTGAATGCTTTACAAAGACAATAACATAAGCGCCTACTAACTAAGATAATGGGGGGGGGGGAACAGAATTTCCTTTTTGACCAGGCAGCCTTCATCTGACAGCAAACTGTGACATGCTGTTAACGCATGGCCCGACCAAACCCCAATTAACCAGACCCGTCTCTGTCTGTCATTATTTGTCAAAACTTTGCCGGCTCTAACCCTCAGAATACCAGGCCGGGTCCGGTTCGTTGTGGGGACAATTCATTATGAGATCAGCCGTATAATCGATCGGTTGATGATGCTTGCCGGCACAATTGCCGGCCTAATCATGTACACACAAGCCTGCAATCATTTTTTTGTGGGATGGGGTGAAGGGAAAAAGGGGTTGGGGGGTCGGCGCCATGCATATTTAATTGTTGCATGGTTTGGTACTCTCGTGTTAAGTTTGGTTTGGTCAGGGGGTGGGGGGAGAGGGTACAAGGGGGCTGACCCACAACCTACGCATATCTTAAATACTTGGGCACCAATTGTAAATATATAGCGTAAATATCATAATAGCAAATCGAATTGGTCAGGGGGTGAGGGTAGAGGGTACAAGGGGGCTGACCCACAGCCACAACCTACGCATATCTTAAATACTTGGGCACCAATTGTAAATATATAGCGTAAATATCACAATAGCTAATCGAATTGGTCAGGGGGTGAGGGGAGAGGGTACAAGGGGGCTGACACACAACCCATGCATATCTTAAATACTTGGGCACCAATTGTAAATATATAGCGTAAATATCACAATAGCTAATCGAATTGGTCAGGGGGTGAGGGGAGAGGGTACACGGGGGCTGACACACAACCCATGCATATCTTAAATACTTGGGCACCAATTGTAAATATATAGCGTAAATATCACAATAGCAAATCGAATTGTCGGTGTCACAGTGGCATTAATTAGCTATTAATAAAGCTGCATTAATTTAGCTGTTGTTTTCCCTAGAAGTTATAAAACGTTTTCTGTAGTTTGACTTATTTTATAAACATCTTAAAATTTGCAGCAAATAATATTATTCTTTTGTGTTTGCACTCACGAAAATAGTTTGATGTTTGTTTATTGAATAAGATAAGCTGTTTTTATGTAGTTCTATGCCGTTCTGCTGTCTATGAAAGTGTTTTTATTTGTGTTTCCTTCTGCTGACTTATGAAACTGTTTTTATTTATGTTTCCTTCTGCTGTCTATGAAAGTGTTGTTCTATACCGGTTGTCCAGTTCGTTGTCTCGTTAAGGTCGGATGTATCTGTTGTTTACTTTACTCTCTTTAACCCATAATATGTGTTTCAGGTCGTTTGTCGTCGTAATCAGTCATATCTGATTGGTGTTTAAATTATGCTTTAGTTGAAGGAAACTGTTTTACATTGAATACGTTGGTAAATAGTAAAACAGGAACTAGTTTCAGTTTGTTATGTTGTTAAATAATGTTATAGGAACCAGGTTTAGAGTTTGTTATGTTGTTGAATAATGTTATAGGAACTTATTTTAGAGTTTCTTATGTTGTTGAATAATGTTATAGGAACCTGTTTAGGAGTTTGTTATGTTGTTGAATAATGTTATAGGAACCCCTTTAGGGGTTTGCTATGTTGTTGAATAATGCTATAGTTATAGGAACCTGCTTTAGAGTTTGTTATGTTGTTGAATAATGTTATAGGAAGCCGTTTTAGAGTTTGTTATGTTGTTGAATAATGTTATAGGAACCCGTTTTAGAGTTTGTTATGCTGTTGAATAATGTTATAGGAACCCGTTTTAGAGTTTGTTATGTTGTTGAATAATGTTATAGGAACCATGTTTAGAGTTTGTTATGTTGTTGAATAATGTTATAGTTATAGGAACCTGCTTTAGAGTTTGTTATGTTGTTGAATAATGTTATAGGAACCAGGTTTAGGGTTTGTTATGTTGTTGAATAATGTTATAGTTATTGGAACCTGCTTTAGAGTTTGTTATGTTGTTGAATAATGTTATAGGAACCTGCTTTAGAGTTTGTTATGTTGTTGAATAATGTTATAGGAACCAGGTTTAGAGTTTGTTATGTTGTTGAATAATGTTATAGTTATAGGAACCTGCTTTAGAGTTTGTTATGTTGTTGAATAATGTTATAGGAACCCGTTTTAGAGTTTGTTATGTTGTTAAATAATGTTATAGGAACCCGTTTTAGAGTTTGTTATGTTGTTGAATAATGTTATAGGAACCCGTTTTAGAGTTTGTTATGTTGTTGAATAATGTTATAGGAACCCGTTTTAGAGTTTGTTAAGTTGTTAAATAATGTTATAGTTATAGGAACCTGCTTTAGAATTTGTTATGTTGTTGAATAATGTTATAGGAACCAGGTTTAGAGTTTGTTATGTTGTTGAATAATGTTATAGGAACCTGTTTTAGTGTTTGTTATAATGTTGAATAATGTTATAGGAATCTTTTTTAAGAGTTTGTTATGTTGTTGAATAATGTTATTGGAACCGGCTTTAGAGTTTGTTATTTTTGACGAATAATAAGAATTTGATTTAAAAAATTTAATGTTGCAGAATTTTGCTACAGTTATCTGGTTTAACGGTTAAAATATTGCTACAGGAACCTGCTTTAAAATTTAAAATATTTCTACAGGAACCTGGTTTAACGTTTAACAGCTAGATACGTCTTACTTTTTCTAAACATAAAATAACTTAAAGGATTCAAAGGTTGTGACAGTGACATTGAGTAATTGCAATTCGTTTTTTAAAATTCCAATTTTAATTAATTTTTTTCTCGTTTATTGAAACAGGCAATTTTCAAAAGTATTTTTTAATTTATTTTTTTCTACATTTATTTTTACACGTGAAATATTTTAAATTCTAACGACAGACTGTAAATGGCTGCCTCACGCACAATAAATATTTTTAAAAGTGTTTTTAATCTTATAAAGAGTACATCACTCAAATAAATATTCACCGCAGTTAGTGAAAATTTGGAGCCTGAATTTATTTAACAGATCAGACCGAGACTATGTTTAATTTACCGATATGAAATAAAAACAAAAAGCTGTTACTGATCACTGATATAATTAACAGATACTGCTAACTTACACATACCTTTCGGGAAAGGAAACACATTTTTATTCGTCGGAGGTTTAGAAATATGAGGAAGTTATTTTTTTATTATTTTTTTTATATTTTATTGGCCCACGATTTTCGCTCTTAAAATCTTATTTGAAACCGCTGAGAGAGGACCAGGCTTATTTCTAGGAGATAGTATCTCTATGGGACATCTAGCTAGCTAAATTGTATGTGTACGGGACGTCTAGCCACATATATCTATGAACTGGGATTGTTGCGGGGGCGGGGGGCAAGTCGTACGTTAAAGACACGAATAAATTGTATGTAAGGATTAGTTGAAAAAGGTAAACAAAGATACTCGCCTACAATAGACATCCAAGGATAGAACGATGGTGGTTCCGTATCTGAGGCTACGCCCACGGCTTTGGTACACGGGGACAGGGTGTCTGCCCTGTTCTGTTGGGGCATACAGTTGGTGCCCACCTGAGCCTCCATACCGTCCCCAAATCTCATGCCCATGTTCATGTTGGGGTAGAACGTTGGTCGGGTGCCCTGGAGCCCCATTCTCAGATCGTGGTGGTTCCGATGCTGCTGCTGTAGCGCTTCCATGCGGCAGGCATCGGCGTTGTACGCACCCATGTAGTAGCGGGGGTTCCGATACCCCCCGGTGGGGCAGATCTCCGGGATGTTGAGAAAGTGCTCCATGTAGCCGCCGCCGTCCATCACCCCTCCCATGCCGTGCATGACATTGTCCTCGCCGCCTACTGGGCCCCGGGGGGTCGTGGGCACCCCGTGGGTGCCGGTGTGTCGTAGAGGTAGGTAGGAACTCATGGTGCTGCCCCTGTGACAGTCCCCTCCGTATAGGGACGCCGTGATGTCGCCGCCGTTGGGTGGGCTGAAGCCCGTCTCGTCTAAAACACTGGAGCTGATGTAGTCCTGACGGTCGCAGCTAAACGGATTAGGATTAAGATGGAGATTATTGCCGAAACCGCTGTTGTGTATGTTTGTTGTGGCCTCGGTGCAGGTCCTGGGATGTCCGCGTTGATCACCTTGAGAGTTATGATCGTCGGGCCTGCCGTGAGAATAGCACGGGTTATAACTGCCTCCCGAAACCATCAATATAGAGATGAAGTAATTTTTCCCACCGACAAAATCATTTGAAGAGAGCCGTCTAAGAATGGAGGCGACTATAAAAGCCCCTTTTACGCATTTTACGGTACTTGGAGGCACCACAACTACATTCGCGCGCTTCCGATGGGGGATAAACCACGACGTCTGCACATTAACCAATCATGGACCTCCTCTCGTGACCCCGAGTGACCCCTGACTTAGATTTAGCCTCACGCACGTAAAAACTGAGTTTGTGGGCGGGTCTTAGCGCGGGAGTGACAGATCTGACGCGAATCCCCTGATAAGCCGCGAGGACAGGAATGGGCCGCGCAAATTTAGATGTGTCCGGTAACCCAACCCTCCCCCTCCCTCCCCCCTCCGTGTGTGTCTCTGCTGAGGGTCGCAGTGCTGTCCCTTTTCATCGATTTTTACGGCCCTTTCTCCCCCGTGCCAGCACGTGGCCTTCCAGTAGTCTTGGGATACTCTGCTAGGAATTTATACAAACCAAGAACCGTAAGCGCACGGTTGCAGAGTTCTTCTTCTTCTTCTCTTGAATGTTGGACGCATGAAGTATATTCCAGAGTTTAGCGGCAGTTTGATTGGCAGTGGGGGTGGAGAGGGGGCAGGAATAATTTATGACAGAGAGAGAGAGAGCACAGTGTGTAATTTCCTCTTGGCGGTCCAAAGCCAAAGTGTATGCTGTTTGATGCTGGAATTATAACGGGTTGAAATTTTTCTTGAAAAACAATTTATTACTAAGGAATAGTCTGAAGACTATTTATAGACTGTGTGCCATTTGAATATGGAGTCGTTAAGTGCAAAGTAAATTAACGTTTAATTTCATTTGATGCTGAATTTTAAATTGATGTAAAGAATTAGTTGAAATTTTCTCAGTTTTTCCCGGGGTTATTTCGGTGTCAAACATTTGAGTCAGGTTTTATTTTTGTCTTCAACTGTCGCAGCTGTGTGACCATTGCTGAGCTTAGCTGACCAATGCTGACTGACCATTGCTCCTATCAATCTGTTAGACATGTCCTCAACACTATCAGAGCTTTTAAATTTATGTAAGCCTTTAATCAATTAAAAGTAGCATAGTTAAGTTGTTGGAGTCCTTTTGTAGCAGGCAGTAGTAGTAGCAGGCAGTAGTAGTAGCAGGCAGTAGTAGTAGCAGGCAGTGGTAGTAATAGTGCCAAGCGCTGAGGTGATAACTTTTATATTTTCACTGTAGTAAACTTCCAAACAAATTTGCATTTAAAATATGACTTTTAAATAATCACAGAAATTGTGGATATCGACGGTGATGGTGGATGATCGCATTATTTACGGACCAAGCTAAATCTGAAGCCAGGGGTTCTCGTAATCTTGGCGTATGCCACTCACTTATTGCACCTTCAATTATTTTAAAAAGGTGTTTTACAGATGCTGACTATATAAAGTCAGAATTCAAAGGTCAAAGTTCAACAGGCCATATGCTTCACAGAAGGTAACTGAAACTAATAACCTACAAAAATTAATTTGATGACGTTGATAATGTCTTAATGTTAATGGGATGTTCTAGTCTCGCCGGCCCTACGAGAACTGAGTGTGATGTTCTAGTCTCGCCGGCCCTACGAGAACTGAGTGTGATCACCTTTGGTTATATACCCGCGACATTTTCGACACATGATGATGTGTGGTGTTGGGGCTAATGTGTGGTGTGGGGGCTTTAAATGTGGTGTGGGGGGCTGATG
>MUZC01002196.1:738927-804422 GCA_002072015.1 Radix auricularia
ACTCAGTGACAGTGATTCTCATACCTTGACAGATTGTACTCAACAACTTCTCAAAGTTTTATGCTTCTACCTAAATGGAGAATGGGGGAATTAGTTATGTGTAGTTTTTATATTGTTTATATTAGGAAAAAAACTACATTTGGCCCCCCGGCCCCTAGTAAGAGATATTTTAAAATATGTTTTCATCTGCTACCATCGTGAATGTGTAATTAGTAATACCCCAACGTTTCATGAGTCTACCTACTCGAGAAATAAGAGAATCAGTGACTTTCAATTTTTATAAATCTCATATAAGAAAAAAAAAGTTTTTTGGGCCCCGCCCCCCATGAGAGTGTAGTTAAAAATTCTTTTACACCAACATTTGTCATGAGAGGGTACTTAACAATTACCCAAAGTTTCATGCTCCTACCTACTTGGAAAATGGGAGAATATTTTATAAGTTGGTTTTTAATATAATAAAAAATATATTTGGGCCCCCGGTATCCAATTGGAGGGAATTCTAACATTCTTTTTGCAAAATGTCGGGAGCTTTTACTCAAAAAATTTCAAAAGTTTTGTGCTTCTATATATGGGAAATAGGAGAATTAGTGATTTTCAATTTTTATATAGCTCATATAAAGAAAAAATGTTTTGGGGGCCCCGGCCCCCATTAGTTGGAAATTTAACATTCTCTTTTGCCAAATATCATCGGAAGCATGTACTCAAAAAATTTACAAAGTCTCATGCTTCAAACTATACGGGAAATAGGAGAATTAATGATTTGCAATTTGTAAATAGCTCATATAAAGGGGGAAAAGTTTTATGGGGCCCCATTTTTTGGGGGCTCCCGTATCTCCATGAGTGGGCATTTAACATTATTTTTCGCCAATTATCATCGGGAGAAAAACTCAACAACTTCCTAAAGTTTCATGCTCTCCACCTACATCGTGAATGGAAGAAATAGTGATTTTAGCTTTTAAATTTGGGCCCCCAGCCCCCCAGTAAGAGATACTTTAAAAATTATTTCCCCTGCTAGCATCGTGAAAGTGTATTTATAAACTCCCCAACATTTGATGAGTCTACCTACTCGGAAAATAGGAGAATTGGTGATTTTCAATGTTTATATAGCTCATTTAATGAAAAAATCGTTTTCGGGGCCCCAGCCCCCATGAGTGGGAAATTTAATATTCTCTTTTGCCAATTATCGTCGGAAGCATGTACTCAAAACATTTCTTCAGTTTCATGCTTCTACCTACACGGGAAATAGATGAATTGTTGATTTTCAATTAGCATATAGCTTATATAAGGAGAAAAACAGTTTTGGGGCTTAGGCCCCCATGAGTGTGAATTTCAAACTTCTTTTTCGCCAATTTTCGTAGTGAGAGGGTATTCAATAACTTCCCAAAGTTTCATGCTTCTACCTACACGGGAAGTTGGAGAATTAGTGATGAATGAGTCAGTGAGTGAGTGAGTCAGTGAGGGTTTTCTCTTTTATTAGTATAGATCATGGTTTGAATACTGCTGTTCAAAATGTCACCATAGGTTTTCGTATAGCATTGACAATTCTGATTATTGTTGCATCGAGAGAAATAAGTTTTTCCAAGTTAAAAATTAAAAAAACAACAACAAAAAAAACACACTAAATGACAATGACCCAAGAACGCCTGAACAGTCTGGTAATGATATCTGTCGAACGAGATATCGTCTAGTCTGTGGATTATTCACAATTTTTTGCAGACTTTGCAGCCATCAAATATGAAAAGTAGATTTTTGCTGCCATCTTCACGAATTTGTTTGCATACATTTCAGTTATTTGTTGATTTGGATATAAATACAGGTAGTTTTTTTTTTTTAAAATTGTTACATTTTATTCTTTCCGTATATATTATTTATTTTTCTATTTCATTTAGGGCCACAAAATTCACTTTGCCTAGGGCCTCCAATTCCCTAAAGCCGGCCCTGCTGTATCTAATGTCATTACAAGATCAGTTCAGAGAGATCTCCATTCAAGTCTAGGTTACAATAGTGTAGTGGAAACTTGAGTTTAAAAAAAAAAATATTTTCTTAAAAAATAGAAATATGTTGAAAGTGTTCTCCAGTTGTGACGTCATCCTCTTCCTCCCTGTGCCCAGGACGAGACAGTGGAACGGTTTGTTGGACTTACAGTCCGTACAATGTCCGAGCCATCGCCCAGTCCGATACTCCATGCTGTGTTCGATGTTTCAAGTCACGCGCGATAACGAGGAAAGATGTGAAATCGATTCGTGGTTTATTTGTTACGGTAACGCCATACCTCGTCGGGAGGACAATACATGTCTTCATGGCTGCGGACAGCGGGATGGATGGCTGCAGCAATAATAGCTCTGGAACAATGCTGGTTTGTTAAGTCAATTACATGCGTCGTGTGTATCAGTCCCCGGATGTAAAAAAAAAAAAACTAAGAACAACAAATATTAGCAAGAGATGGAGATACGAGATGTGAAACCATCAATACCAGGATGAGACAGAAGTTCTCTACAATGTCTCTTTTTGTTTTCTTTTTCTTTATTCTTTAATGTAGCTTAAAAAGTATGAATGTATGAACGCAGCGGGGAAGAACTATGGTAACAATATTTGCTGAGTCGTGGCCATGATTCCTAAAATATGTGTCAGGTGTATGGGATGATTGCCTGAACTTACTTCTTTATCCCAGACAATCAATATGAAACATGTAGATGTGAACTGAAATCCTACATGTGGAAGAAAATCAGCAGTCCCGAGCCTGCGCTCTTCATAGGGCTTCCCGGAAAACCTCCTCAGCTCTCTGGCCCCCTAAGGGACGTAAAAGCTGAGAAGCCTCTCCCCTCCCCCTCCCGGGGCAGTCGCTTCTAGAAGCGTCCAGGACACTAGGTCGAAAACGCCTCCCACTAAGTTGACCTCCCGAGGGAGGGGTGGAATTTTCCCTACTTCGACCCGCTATCACTTCGGCGCCACCCCTGGATAGCTACGAGTCTCAATGGTTTGGATCGGCGCATTGTGAACTTTAATCTCTTCTTGTTCTAACTCTCTGTGAGAGAATACCTGTCCTGTGACCAAGCTATTGCCGGACAACACAACTGTCCATGATATTTAGCGCAACTCCCTGGTCACCCGTGCACCATCGGCACGACGGACACGTGGTTTAGTTCAAGTTCCTCCTTTGTCTTAACTGTAACACCATCGTGAAATATCTGTGTCTTCAAAGATACATTTTCTGCGTACATGGTAAACTATTCGCATGGACCATGTGGTCCATTTTGTTTTCCACTCTGTCTTCAGGATTTTACCAGATACGGCAGATAGCAGCCCCCACCAACCCCACCAACCCCGCCACTCTGCTTATTTTACACCTTATAAAGGATAACCTCAATATATCACTTATCCACATACACGCCCGCATCCATAAAAAATATTGGAACTGGATTAACACTACTACACACATTGATTGCACCACTGATCTACACGCTGTGTTAACTCAGACACACACACACATCACATATGTATCCTTGATTAAACTCAAACATATATTACTAACCAACACGCTGTAACAAACCAAACCAAAAGCAATAGTTATTTTCTATTTAGCATTAACGAAATACTAATGTGGTATACAAAATGGGGTGAGACTGCAATCAGGCTTATAAACTAGTTAATGGAAAAGAGGTTTTCATTGAATTTTCGTGCCTCACCGCAGGTAAGTTTTTATTTTTCTTTTCTTTTATTTTTGTATAGTTTGTTCGTTGAGGAAGGCCCTTTGCCAAAACGTTCGCTGTTTTGTTACGTCATGTCAGGCTAACTCTTACCCTGTTTTGTCACGTCCTGTCAGGCTAACGCATCCCCTGTTTACCTGTTTTCAATTTACTGATTTGGTATCCACTGTGGATGATGCCTCCAACCAACGACGTGACGTCTCTCCTACCGGACACCCACAATATTGTGTTTTTTCCTTTCTATTAGCCACAAAACATCCACAAACAGACATCCACAAAACATCCACCAACAGACATCCACAAAACATCCACAAACAGACATCTACAACACATCCACAGACATCCACAAAACATCCACAAACAGACATCCACAAAGCATCCAAAAACAGACATCCACAAACAGACGTCCACAAAATATCCACAAACAGACATCCACAAACAGACGTCCACAAAATATCCACAAACAGACATCCACAAAACATCCACAGACATCCACACAACGTTACTCCACCCATCCACCAACCACCGCCCCTCTCGCCGCTAATCCACTCATCCGACACAGCGCTAATCCGGCCACCGAAGCTAATCCATCTACCTGTGACACCTCCGGGGCCACCAAGACAGCGGCAGGTATCGCGTGAACCCCGCCATTGTCTCCCTTGTGTCAGCACCGTGTTCTTTCCCCTCCTCGCTCGCCTCCCTTTATGTCACCTCACCCATTTCCTCCACCCTGGCCATTTATCGCACATTCTCCGTGACGCGAACAAAACCACCTGGCTGTTTCTCTCGGCCTCGCCTCGTCCCACACTCCATCCCTTCTTACAAATCTGTAATTACATTAGGTGATAGACTCAAGATAACTGGCACGAGTAAGAGAGTCCGGGTGGTAATTCTTGGCTGTCTGCAATATGACGTCTACATTTACTATCTGGGAGGCACACATTTTCTATAATTTTACAGTTTTTCAAGAGAAAAAAATTCAACATAATTGTAATTAATTATGAAGTATTTCAATGTTGAAAAGAAATGTGGGTTAATTATCCGCGCTGCCCTTAGCAAGTTACCCCCCCTCATCGACCCCACACGCCCTTTCCCTAATCCTATTCTTTCTTACACTTACATCATGCCACATACAAATGTGCCCTTTCTTACACTTACATCATTCCACATACAAATGTGCCCTTTCTTACACTTACATCATTCCACACACAAATGTGCCCTTTCTTACACTTACATCATGCCACATACAAATGTGCCCTTTCTTACACATACATCATGACGTAGACAATATGTTGGAGATTGTTCCTGTTTGTCTCGATTACAAGAAATAAGATGGTGGCGGCAGCTATTTCAAGTCTTGTTGGAGTTTTCTGAAAACAAAAGACATAAAAGTTAGGAAACGGGCATTTCTGTTAAATACTATCTAATTGGGGCAGCTTTGATGGTAGTCTGGGTACCTTGTGGGCTGTTGTATGGACTCAAGGAATTTAGAATACAAGTTTAAAAAGTGGTGTGTAATGGTGACAAATAAGGCTAGCGTGTGTAGGGTAGTGTGTAAGGGTGGCGTGTGTAAGGTGGTGTGTAAGGGTGGCGTGTGTAGGTTGGTGTGTAAGGGTGTCGTGTGTAGGGTGGTGTGTAAGGTCGGCGTGTAAGGGTGGCGTGTAAGGGAGGTGTGTGTAGGGTGGCGTGTAAGGCTGGCGTTTTATAGGGTGGCGTGTAAGGCTGGCATTTTATAGGGTGGTGTGTAAGGGTGGCGTGTAAGGCTGGCGTGTGTAGTGTGGTGTGTAAGGGTGGGGTGTTAGGGTGGAGTGTAAGGGTGGCGTGTAAGGCTGGCGTGTAAGGGTGGCGTGTAAGGGTGGCGTGTAAGGGTGGAGTGTAAGGGTGGTGTTTAAGGGTGGTGTGTAAGGGTGGGGTGTAAGGGTGGGGTGTTAGGGTGGAGTGTAAGGGTGGCATGTGTAGGGTGGCGTGTTAGGGTGGCGTATAAGGGTGGCGTGTACGGGTTGCGTGTAAAATTGGTTGTGAGGGTTGTCTGTATGGGCGGGGGGCAGGGATAATTGTGTTATTTTGTGCGTTTCATAAAAGAAAGCTTCAAGTGAGGTGGGGTCAGATAACTGATAACTTTATTATTTCAGGCCTGAGGCAAAAACATTTCTTTACGCGGCCGTCAATGGCAAAAATTTGCGGACCCCTGGTTAAGATCATTCCTAGCATTCTTGTTTTTGCAAAATTTTACACCCTGTAGACACAGTTTTTATATTATTTCATCTTTAAATTATGCTTATTTTAAAATGCTGAGCGGCGACAATCAGACATCTGCGCATCCACAAAGCTTAAAGAGAATACTTGTCATGATAGAGCCGATACAATATATATATTTTTTAGTTTTTACTGCACATGTCCACTCTCTCACACACTTCTCTTGTCAATGAGCTGGTCGATTGGTCGAGGGCGTAAATGTTTGGAAGTATTTGGAAAGATGTCAGCCTATTTTTATTTATTTTTTTGCTGCAGCACTGAATGATTCATGTTTTTAAAAAACTTTGTTTTGTAAAATGGATTATCAATTAAATATTTGATCTTTTGGTCAATAGACCTTTTTTTATGGTGCTGTGATAAAATTCTAAGTTGGTTGTTGACAGTGAAATATATTATACCAGATATGACCCGCGCCACAGAGTTGCTTATCGTGGATACTGCGAAGAACGGGGGGGGGGGGGCATGAGAGAACGGACACAAACAGCAGCACGAAGTAATCAGGGGGAAAAAGAGAGTAAACGTGGAGACATGCGCACTGCGGTTTTGGTTACCTGTTCCCCGACCCTTCAATAGCGTCCTTTGCCAACCTTAAACTGTGATTGGCCGAAATTAGCGAGGGTTAATCATGTTCCCGCACCCCTATTGCTTTCCTTGTCATCCCACTAAGATTGCCAACTGTGATTGGTTTGACCCCAGTGAGGGCCATTCGTCATGCCTACTCGCTTTGGTGAATATATATATATATAATTCTCTTCATGGTCCAACCATGCCGGTAGCAAGCTGTCTGACCCCACCGATCAATCAAATTGCAAGACCAACAATTTGTTGAATTGAGGTCAATTACTATGTTTTTATTCAGAACAACAAACTAACATGTATTTCGTAGTGTAGTGGTTATTACATTCGCCTAACACGCGGAGGTCCTAGATTCAATCCCCAAATAAGACATTAGTTTTTTTAATTTTTAAAAATGTTTGTGTTTGTGTCCGTTCATTTCCCACTTTCTTTTCGATCATGACTTCGCAACACCATAACAAGCACAAGGCGAGTGGAAATAAGCTTGACGAATGACCTTAGTCAGGTTATGCCAATTAGTTTATGGTTGGCAAGCTAGGATGGTGCAGGGTGAGGGGTGTCAAGTGGCTAACCACATTGCACATGTTTCCAGATCAACAATGCGCCGAAGTTATCCCCGCATCCGAGGTTCATTCACGTTGTTCTTATTTCATCGTGGTGTAGTTTGTGTCTGTTCACCCCCTCCTCCACTTTCTTAGCACTATCTATGAGCAAATCTGCGGCGTATGCTACGCCGCAGGCATCTAATATACATATATATATATATATATATAGATACCCTTGGTCTAATCTCTTCCACAAAACTTTTGTAACAATACATGACTTGTTCCTTGCTTTTTCATCCCATTAATGAAAGAGACCAATTTTGTTCAGAAGCATGTTTGTAGTCACTTTTTTCAGAGTTGTATTCCAGATGATGATGATAGTGTTGTTAAAATGAGAAGATGATTCACTGATAGCTGGCGTTTACAGCAGGAAGTTACGTCAAGTTTGAAAAGATGATGACTTCTTTCTCTGGCTGTATTCATCAAAGGATTGTTGGGGGGGGNGGGGGGGGGGGGGGGTAGGGGAGATGGGGCCTGATGGTTATGATCTTGTTTTAAGTTTGGTGGTTAACTTACTAGTACCCGACACCCAAAAGAAGCCATCTTGTTCTAAGGTTAGTGTTATCTAAGATTTTGGGGAAGGGATTGTCAGGAGAGTGGGGGGGGGGGTAGGGCAACGCGTTTTTCTTGTAGCTGGTTGGGGTCACACAGTAGAGGTCATTGTTTGGGGGTTTACTTGGGTAACTTGGTGGGGCCAGTTGGTGTGCTTGGTGGGGATAGTTGGGTTGCTTGGTGGGGTCAGTTGGGTTGCTTGGTGGGGATAGTTGGGTTGCTGGGTGGGGCCAGTTGGGTTACTTTGTGGGGCCAGTTGGGTTACTTTGTGGGGTCAGTTGGGTTACATTATGGGTCAGTTGGGTTACTTGGTGGGGTCAGTTGGGTTACTTGGTGGGGCCAGTTGGTTTGCTGGGTGGTACCAGCTGGTTTGCTTGGTGGGGCCAGTTGGGTTACTTGGCGGGGCCAGTTGGGTTGCTTGGTGGGGTCAGTTGGGTTGCTTGGTGGGGCCAGTTGCGTTACTTGGTGGGGCCAGTTGGGTTGCTAGGTGGGGCCAGTTGGGTTACTTTGTGGGGCCAGTTGGGTTACTTGGTGGGGCCAGTTGGGTTTTATGGTTGCGCCAGTTGGGTTACTTGGTGGGGCCAGTTGGGTTTTATGGTTGCGCCAGTTGGGTTACTTGGTGGGGCCAGTTGGGTTACTTGGTGGGGCCAGTAAGATTGCTAATTGAGTACACTGTTCAGCATTTAGTTATATTTTGAAACCTATGCAATTCGGGTTTAAAGCTTTAGGCTGTGATTTATTATCTTTTCCATCTTCTCCGTTTAACAAAGAAATCTTGTACGACCCAAAAATCTTCTGTATAGTAGAGACGCCTTTAACATATACGATTCAAGATAAAAAAATTAAACGTAAATATAACAAGTGATTCTCTTGCCTACTAGCCGCTGCATCATAAATTGTTCAATGTTTAAATATAATAATGTAATCGAAAAGTGCATGCTTTATGATGAATTACGATGTATCTTATGATGAATTACGATGTGTTTCATAACGAAATACTATCTGTCCTACGTGTATCCATGGATTAGGGGTCCATGTCTAGTCTTTCATTTTTATCAAATTACATTGTGCTAATAGTGTGTTGGTTTTCCGCGTCTGTTCTATTGTCTCCACTGGTAAAGTCGAATAATCGATAGTTACCTTTTGAATGTAGAGTTAAACTTCAATGAATCTGTGAATTACTTGCTCCTCATTTCCTTCCGGGGAAGGTGCTGAAAAGAGCGGTTAACTGTGAGCTAGTTGGCCTTATATTATGGATCTGAACATTTTATGGCCAAAATTTAATGTCGACATTTGATTTGAACAGATACTAAGAGACTTTAGCCTTGATATCTTTTGACATAGATAAGCTCTTCGAATCTCTTTCTGGGACAAGTACATGTATATGCCTTTTGTTGCAACATATTCAATGTAACACATACAGAACACAAACACACAGACACACACACACAAGTATATACACAGTAGCGTCACTAGGGGGTTACGGTGGGGTCGGGCCGTCCCGTGTGACACCATCAGGGGGGTGACACCAAAATCGCAAAAGCAAAAGAGACGACAATGGCTCCAATCTTCATCTGAGATCTTTTGTTGTGTGCTATTTTACGGGTCACGTCATGAAATTAATTACGTAGTAAGTTACACTAAGCAGTGGTGTCGCTAGGGGGTGCGATTGGTGCGGACCGCACCGGATGACTCCATGACAAGGGGTGACACCCAGTGTTACCTTTAAGCTGCATGGCTGCGCGGCCGTGCAGTGCATATATCTGATCAACGCCTCGCAGGAGTTTAGAATTACCGCGCATTAAATTGTGCAAATTATTGTAAAAAAATTCGTGCTGGGTTACTTTGAAAACTTTTACTTTTTTAAAAAAAAAAGAACTTTGCACACGGACAACGGACCTATGAGGAACATTGGTGACAACAAAACGTCAAATCTGTATGTTCCCGTTATTTGGCACTGGAAGACTCGGAGGAGTTCTATGGGTTAAGTCATGAGGGGATGACACCATGAGCTACCGCCCCGGGTGACACCANTATATATGTATTTATATGTAAATACAATCATATATGTTTGAATAAATTTAATATGTATTAATAGCAATGGGGTTCATAATAAATAGGGATTTTTTAATTGAAAAAGGTTGATTGAAAGATTTTAGAATGTAGATCTAGACTAAAGTGATTTTTTTTTTCTTTTACAATATTCAGATCTTTTAAAAAATCAGTTGCTTTGCGGGGAAAATATCGCGCGACAAGCGGGAAAACCCGAAATTTACATGAGTTAATTTGGTCAGGAGTTGAGTTACCAGTGAACACAGCGCTGAACGTCGGTAGTGTTGAATCTGTGCCGAGGAGGACGCGAGTACCTGATAATGATGACATTAGTGAGGGAATCAAACTCCAATTACACTCCCACGCTCAGGTAGTGCGGAGCTAGAAACTCAGGGCGACAGGTCGTGGAATGAATGGGCGTTACACTACCGGAACAACTGAGGTGGTGAAGCAATAATGGAAGATTGGCGCAGATAGAGGGAACAGATAGATAGATAGATGGGGCCGATATATGGGGCCGATATATGGGGCCGATATATGGGGCCGATATATGGGGGAAAATACATGGGGTTGATAGATGGGGGCAGATAGATGAGGGCCGATAGATGGAACAGATAGGTGGGGGCCGATAGATGGAGCAGATAGATTGGGGCTAATAAATTGGAGATAGTAAAATTATTTGGTGATTAAATTCGTTGATTTCTAGAAAAATAAATACACATAACAAAGAGGACATCAAGACAGTTTGACTTTGGGAAGATAAAGAGTCCTAAAAAATGCCGATAAAACAATAACAACTAAAGTGAAGTTTTTCTTTGACATGAAACAAAAATGAAGCGAGGAAATAATTGTATTAAAAATAAAGTTTCTACCATAGCTTAAGTATTTGACACATAAGAATATCTGTATTTAAAAAAAAATCTTCAACGCAAAATAACGTAAGACTTTGTAAAAAGACTATATTTTGTCTCCTTTCAGCCATCCGAAATCAAACCAGGAAAATCGATGCCACGTTCTTGACCACTTGATTGCAGTTGGAACTGCTCCAGCGATCTCCTCCACAACTGACCAGCGAGCAAGGAGCCGGAGAAGACAAATTGTCGGATTTCCAGAGTTTCCTAGACATTACCGTAAATCAGGATCCATTGGTCAAGCTACAAGACCAACGTCCGGCTGCAATAACCAAGATGTGTCAATACTGGCCAGCGAGGTTGACCAGCGGGTCACGTGGTACCAGCAGTTGTTCCTGCATGGATGGCCCAACATTCGTTAAGACGCTGTAATCTGGAAGAGATCACTGGGGCCTGGGTGACCAGTCCGAGTTTAGCTCCGCTAGAACCCCGTCGACCAGAGACAGGGCCATAATTCAGCTGACCACAAGTCTCGCGAGATGCGCAGCGGTTTAAGTCGGTGGACCCGAATGTCTACTCACACTGGTGGGAGTACTTTCAAAAAATGCTTGTCATTCCTAACATTAGATTGTGGGCCTTGCTCCTAACATTAGACTTGTGCACCTACTCCTAAGATTAGACTTTTAGACCTGCTCCTAACATTAGACTTGTGGACCTGCTCCTAACATTAGACGTGTGGACCTGCTCCTAAAATTAGACTTGTTGACCTACTCCTTACATTACACTTATGGACCTGCTCCTAACACTAGACCTGTGGACCTTTTCCTAACATTAGACTTTTGGACCTGCTCCTAAATTTAGACCTTTAGACCTGCTCCTAATATTAGACTTTTGGACATGCTCCTAACATTAGACTTGTGGACCTGCTCCTAACATTAGACGTTTGGACCTGCTCCTAAATTTAGACTTTTAGACCTGCTCCTAACATTAAACTTATGGACCTGCTCCTTACATTAGACTTGTGGACATGCTCCTAGCATTAAACTTATGGACCTGCTCCTAACATTAAACTTATGGACCTGCTACTAACATTAAACTTATGGACCTGCTCCTAACATTAAACTTATGGACCTGCTCCTAACATTAAACTTATGGACCTGCTCCTAACATTAGACTTATGAACCTGCTCCTAACATTAGACTTGTGGACCTGCTCCTAACATTAGACTTTTCGACCTGCTCCTAAATTTAGACTTTTAGGCCTGCTCCTAATATTAGACTTTTGGACATGCTCCTAACATTAGACTTGTGGACCTGCTCCTAATATTAGACTTGTGGACCTGCTCCTAACATTAGACTTTTGTGCCTGCTCCTAAATTTAGACTTTTACACCTGCTCCTAACATTAAACTTATGGACCTGCTCCTAACATTAAACTTATGGACCTGCTCCTAATATTAAACTTATGGACCTGCTCCTAAAGAATTACATCTAACATAAGACTTGTATGTCGCTCCTAAAGAATTACATCTTACATAAGACTTGTATGTCGCTCCTAAAGAATTACATCTAACATAAGACTTGTATGTCGCTCCTAAAGAATTACATCTAACACAAGACTTGTATGTCGCTCCTAAATAATTACATCTAACATAAGACTTGTATATCGCTCACAAAGAGTTACATCTAACAGAACTGAAATAAAAACTTTTTCAAAAGACACAGTTCAATAATTCCATTACTTGGACATTAACAAAGATTTTTTTTATTTTAGTTACTGCAGACTGAGATCATCAAACATTCACAGTATGCTGTAAGATCAAACTGAAATGATTGTTGCCTAAATCAGCTGATGATAATATATATGTAAAAAATTTCTTGAGAATTTCCCTGTGCCACTAATATGGGGTGCCGATAGGGGCAGCTACTACTTTTACAACATAAATTAAATAAATAATATCATCAAATATATATAATTCTCAATGTAACGTACGTCACACTACTATTTTTAAATAGCTGCGCACCAAAAATACTCAACAAAAATATATAAGTTGCAATTTATGTCCCGATGACGCTACTAATTTTAGAAACCAGCGCACCAAAAATGATTAAAATTGTTACTGGAAATAAATGAACAAGACACAAAATTATAAAATAAATTAGATTTATGACGTCATTAAACTGAAAATTTCATAAAATGCTCATAGCTTATATATTGATTTTTTTTTCTGATGAACATTTGTTCAAAATTAAGAGATTGAAGCTGAAATAGATTTAATTTTAAAACGTCCGTCATTTATGACGGGTGATGCCCTAGTGTATATATATAAGCCATTATATTATGAATAAATACTTGTACAAAACATCCACCTGTTCATATTCCATTGCTATGCCTCTGATGTCATTATTAGTCGAATATTTTGTGCGATTGGTTTGTGTTATTTTTATTATTCAGCTTCATACCCATTCACAAACCCAAAGTAAATAAATCTCGTTTTTATAAACCACATGTCAATAAATGTCGTTCTTATAAATAATCATGTCAATAAATTTCGTTCTTATAATTATCATGTCAATAAATGTCGTTCTTATAATCATCTTGTCAATAAACCTCTTTCTTATAATCATCATGTCAATAAATGTCGTTCTTATAATCATCTTGTCAATAAACCTCTTTCTTATAATCATCATGTCAATAAATGTTGTTCTTATAATCATCATGTCAATAAACCTAGTTCTTATAATCATCATGTCAAAGTATATTTTATGCACACGAGCCAAGACCGTAATGTTTGATGTAACAATTCGTCACTGTCAAAAACTCTTTTGCAAAAATCCAGCAACCAGTTGCTACCACCTTAAATTTATCGTAACCTGCCATCTAAAGTGTTTGTGGCTAGCAAGGAAGGTGCAGGAAACATTTAGGTGTCTTCCTACCGTTCAGGTCTCTACAATCCTAACTTCGACCCCCTATGTCCACTTGGGTTCCCCTTAAAATAAAATAACCCATTGGGTGCCAAGGGAGAATGCGCTGACCACACAAACATCGGACCCGCCTCGTCCAGCCGCTGCTCGCGTCCACTCTCTGGTTACGCTCGGAATCCAGGGCTGACAATTCAAGCCAGTGACCAAAATGACCAGTCAATTTACGAGCGGTGTCCGACAGGGGATGACCCAGGGACCATACGTCCGTCTAGCGGCCACAAGACAAATTGTTTGAGGTTGATGCAAGAAAGCTCTATGATGTTTTCCCGCTACTCTGGAAGAGAGAAAATGATTCCTTTCATAAAGACATGATTCCTGTCTTAACATTGTACACCAAAAGATCTTTTTTCTTCATCGTAATCTTTTTTAAAGTTGAAAATATAAGAACCATTCTACTAAGTGCAAATAAAATATTCTTTTCGTTTCTAAACAGCTCTTTATGTTAAGTTTTAAGATATATTTATTAACTATTTTTAAGATATTATTTTTTTTTATATTAAAAAAAAATATATACTTATACATGATAGAGTTAATCATAAAACAGTGGCGGTGACCAGGGGTGTTCTGTCCATCTCTAATTAAGTGAATTGGGAAAAGATTCATCCAAGAAGAACAATATACAACAACAACAAAATAATATTTAAAATACGCCAAAATGCCAAAGGTTTTTTTGTTGTCATTGTTGTTGTTGTTGAAGCCGGACAAACATACAAAAACAACGAGAGTACACAGCATGCGTCAACAATTTTACTTTCTACAATTCATCAATCATAATGTTAGAAGCAAAGCATTCGGCCTATTTTTCCCCAGGTTAAAAAAGGTGACATATCCGCAATGGCTGTCTAGAGAAGTAAATTTCTGCGCTTATTTCATTGCAGAAGAGAAAATTTGAATAATGGTGGTTATCTACGACCCGACTGCCCAGTGTCCAGTGTCTGACCGGGGTCGAGATAAAACCTTTTTGCTCGCGGACGCCGTAAATTGGCATGATTTCGACCAACGGCTCAAAACAAGGAAATGACCAGCGCGATAGAAAACCAATATCCTCACGACGATCAGGATTTTCGTTTCACGGCCAGGGGGCCAAAAAGCATTGATACGTGTCCCTGTGGCCCCCCTTCACCCCTTCTCCTTATATCAGTGTCCAAGCTTTGTTTGATTGGTAGTGTGGGCTTGTGTTTTGGAGGAGTTATAGAACTTGTATTGTGACAATGCCGTGGATTTAATTATTGATGTTAGCTAGGGCTGGTGCTGATTAATAAATGGTCTTCGATTAATCGGGATAAATTTAATCGATTAATTTCGATTAATTATATTTTATATAACACACCTATAGATCCCGTTAAGTCGCAATTAACTATTTCACGAAATTGTTTTTAGCCGTGGTAAATTTTGTTGCGAAACAGCAAATTCATTCTGCTATGGAAGAAAACCATTTTTTACGTATGCACGTCTAAATAAATAATAATAGTACGAGGGAAGAGTATGTAGTTAAAAAATGAATTAAGTCTATTTAAGCAATAAATTGAAAAAAAAGTATTACTTTCTTTAATTTTAATCGAATTTTTATCGCACCAAATTAATTTGAATTGATTAAAATTTTAACGATTAATCGATAAATTAAATCGTTGATTTCTGCATCCCTGCTGCTAGCATTTTCACACGTCTGTGTAAATTTGGTCATATGGCCATCACTCATTTGGTCAACTTTTGTATCTCAACACAACTTTGAAATGTTTAAAGATACACAATTTTTTCTTTCGAATTCAGATTTAAATTAAAAATGAAAATGGAATGAAAAGTAAGTCAGGAATTCGGGCTGAACAAAATGATAACCAAATAATAACGAAATGTCATCATCAATGACTGGCACTTCACTAGTTGTTTTTAGAGTTATGGAACTTGCTCCCCCAAAATACAACTTATTAAATGAACACGCGAGAAATAATCTCGTCTCATACACACATCATAATAACATATTTATTACATCAAAGCTATTTGAAATATAACCATGTGACTTTAAATAACCACAAACAAAATCGAAAGTCTCAAGTAATGCAAGTAACAATATTTAAATCATTCTCCATTGAGTTCATAGAAAATTACAATTTTTTAAATAACAAAAAAAAAAAATTAATTAAAAAAGAAAAATTATAATAAAATAAATATAAAATAAAGAAAGAAAAAAAGAAAGAGCCAGAATAAAGAGCCAACCGGAAATGTCGGTCGGAGATTTTCCTGTTTATAACTCCATGACTACTTTGAACTTCGTCAAAGAGATCGATACCACTAATAATCATCATTAGCTCCTTAAAGGATGTGTCGTCTGAACATTTTCATAAGATCGATAACTGCGCATGTCCAATTTCTGCCACTAAACAGGAAGTTATAAAGCACTATCTTGTACATTTCTATTTCGGTGATCTTTTGTCAATTGATTTTTTTTTGTCTTTCAAGAAATAGCGTCATTTTACATATATAAATATTTCAATTGAGGATTGGAGCACATATAGCTGTAAACAGATTTCAATATCATTGAGGATTTGAACACATACACATATAGTTGTTAACAGATTTCAGTATCATTGAGGTTTTGAACACATACACATATAGCTGTAAACAGATTTCAATATCATTGAGGATTTGAACCCATAAACATATAGCTGTAAACAGATATCAGTATCAGGGAGGATTTGAACACACACACAGCAGTAAACTAATAAAATTCAAGTCTATGACATCAGTGACGTCATTGCGTGCAGTACAAACAACACATGACATCCATCCAGTTATAAACAACGTACATCAAACCAAAGCTACGTCATAAGGCTAGCATGACGGTGACCACTGACGCGTCCCTCAACAAAAGTTAAAACATGTTTGCCGATTGTTGACGGAAATTCGTCAGTTACACGGTGNGCAAGCCACCCCCACCCGCTCCCTTAAGTATAGAAAGTTCACCAATGGAAGAATCCGTGATGTAGAATGCTATGATGAATTTTTAGAGCCAAGATTTAATCATCTCGCGTGGTCGTGCCTAGGTCATTTTTTTGGAGTGGGGTGTCGTTACTGGATTGTTCCATCCCGCTGTCGGCAATGTTGAACATTGTATTGTTTTGTGTTTAAAAAAAAATAAGATCAGTACTAGAGCTCTTGGTGGATCGTCATTTCACGAGCAAGGTTATGTCGGGTTATTTCACGAGCACGGTTGTGAGGGTTATTTTATTTCACGAGCACCGTCAATAGCATACTTAAGTTATTTGAAGAGCTCATGGTCAAAGATTTAGGCTAACTCAATATTTTTTTTACAACCTTAAAACGGATAAGTTTTCAAATATGTGATTTTTTTATTTTCTCAATAAATCATTGTAAAGAAGAAAAAAAAATTAAAAAATAAATTCAGTTTTTATTTTTATTCTTCTAAAATCCAAATTCTTAAATTTGATAATTATGTTATGGTTTGTTATTTGTAATATTATTTTTTACATTTCCTAAACTTTTTCATCAAATAATATTTACCTAAACTGTAAAAAAAAAAAATGCTCTTATTGCTTGTACACAAAAAGTAACTTCCTGATTATGTATCATCTTGCTGGTTCCAGAGGCGTACACCACACCCAACGCGGAGAAACATCAAGTAAACATAGACCACCATCACGTCATTTATCTTTATTATTAAATAAGCTTCTCCCTCGCCATCCCGCCTCCCCCGATGGAACCTCCAACACCAGCAAGGGGAAGCTATCGGTGATCTCATTCAGGCAGAGTTACATTTCTTTCACGGAAGCTATTTGTAATCTCCAATCAGGAGAGACTTAGACTGCGAGCGATGACTTAGACTCGGTCCATCTACTGGCACGTGCAGAAATAAACAATGGACTTCCCCTGGACTGAGACAGTGATTAAATATACCGGCCAGGTGTAATTAGGGGCGGCATCCATAGCTTGAAAACTCGTTTGCATACAAGTGTTAACTCACAAGAGCTTCACTGACGATTTCAAGACAATATACATGAACTTCAAGTCCTTCAGCTCACCGTATTTTGAACGAATGGGTCCTCTCTAGGCCTGGTTATGACCTATCGACGCATGCCTGGTCACTGCTGACATGAGTTGACCTTTGCCTGACCACAAGTACTTTAATTAGACTTGGGCGTGCAAGGGAATAGGATTGGATAGAATGAATTTAGGGAAACTTCTTAATTACATAGATTTTATGTAAACTTCATTGGACATTTTCGAAATTTTATTGGGAATTCTCTAAGTCGTATTGCCGTTTTCTAAACTAAAGAGGACAATATTATTTCATTTGTTTGTTAAATTTAGAGTTACTGATGTGCAAGCTTCCATTCAATATTTTTATATCTTGAAAATTTAGGATAGATTCATTGTAAATGACTCGATGATTAATCCTAACAAATGAAAAGTATAGTTGATCCAAAAGTAGATGGCAGAACAGTAGATAATATTGCAACTGTTAAAAAAAAAGCATGCAGATAATATTCCATAGTGAAAATGACAGAAGAAAATAATATAGCAGGTTAAAATGAATGAACCGTTATTATCCCAGATGTATATATAACAGTACTGTTCATATTTACCACTCTAATTGACTTGACAATACAATAAATGAAAAGACCAGGATGTGTGATATCACGGCTGTAGATACAAGACTAAAACTACGTGTTTTTTTTTCAGGCTTAAAAGTATAGTTTAGCGATTTGCTTTCTGAAAGTCAAAGTCCCTTTTTTAAATATAATTTATTGATTTATTATATTTTTTTCCTAAACTATTTATAATTAATGCAATTTAAAATATACCTCTAACAGACTCGGTGAATAATTAAAAGATAAACAGCTCAGAATTCGCTTCTTTCGTCAACTTTGATTTTTTTAAAAAAAATTTTAATTAAAAAAATATTTTTTTTCTTAATTTTTTTTTTAAAATTCCAGCAACGTTCCTTTCTCTCTAAGACCCCTACCCCTCACAGTGATGAGAACCTTCAAACATAGTCTCTCCTCTCATGTTTTCAAACCTTCTCGTCTCTACACGAGAACAAGTCGAGCTTTAAAAAAATGACTGGAGAGAACTGCATTCGCGAGACACGAGTTTATGTGGAAGTAATGATCGCCTTGTGAATGTGTGAGTCTTCTTCAGACCTGTAAGATAAACAGCAAGCCGCGGTCTTGGGTGCCACCCTGCCGCACGACTCCGGGAGCCGCTAATGTGGGGCCCGATGGGGGATCCGACCAGGTGATGGGACTATAATGGGGGCTCCGGCAGAGGGATCTCTCGCGCCTATCATCACCCGATAGAGTTTCAAAGGCAGATTTTGAAAAATAAGTTAGCGCGTGTTGGAATAAGTTGAGGCAGTTTTTGTCTCCCTTGAAACAACACAGCGTAACGGTAAACCCGAAGTCAGCACATTTTGCCACCGACTCTAAAACTTTGCTGCCATGGTTGTATTGTTATTGTTCAATCTCTGTTCTTTTGGGAACTAATTCGCTTTGTCAAGAAATATGTGCAAACATTCCGGAAAACAAATACAAAATAATAATATCATTCAGCATTTCAGCAAAAGATTATACAAATATCAGATGGTGAATGAAAAAAAACAAAACAAGAAAACAAAATAAGCTACTACCATGAAGAATAACATTTTAACAATAGATTAGGACGTAATTTATTTATCTCTCATCAGGTTTTTTTTTCGTCTCTGACAACTCATACATTAAAAACCGGTTGTTATTTGTTATACTGTTTATTCTACACATATATTTAGAAGCTACAGTGTCACCCGGTTAAATAAGATTCTAGAAAACTGAAGAACTCAAATTGTCTGTCGCGTTGGATTCGGCAGTTGTTTAACAGAGAACAGAGATGAGGCTCATGTGTTTGATCATTATTTTTAATAATGTGATTCTTCTTCTATATCAAATGGCCTATTAAATTGCAACCCGAAAATTTTATATAATGTATTTTTCAGGTGCTGACGGATCTCTGACAGTTTAAAGTGATCTATGACAAGTGCAAGTAGACAACTAACAGTAGCAAGAACCTCTCATACACAGGTGCAAGTAGACAACTAACAGTAGCAAGAACATCCCATACACAGGTGCAAGTAGACAACTAACAGTAGCAAGAACCTCTCATACACAGGTGCAAGTAGACAACTAACAGTAGCAAGAACATCTCCTACACAGGTGCAAGTAGACAACTAACAGTAGCAAGAACATCCCATACACAGGTGCAAGTAGACAACTAACAGTTGCAAGAACATCTCCTACACAGGTGCAAGTAGACAACTAACAGTAGCAAGAACATCCCATACACAGGTGCAAGTAGACAACTAACAGTAGCAAGAACATCTCCTACACAGGTGCAAGTAGACAACTAACAGTAGCAAGAACATCTCATACACAGCAGAGATCATCAATTACCGGCGTGTTTTCGACCTACAAAGTGATGCAGAAAGTCTAGATTCAGATTAAAAGTCTAGTCAAAACTTCCAATGTTATTAATCAGATGTTAGAAGAATAGAATAGTGAATAAAATCAATCTTAACTGATGGATCACTTTTCACTATATCCCCTCGCCCACCATTCAACTATAATGAACTGCTATATATATTACAAAATAAAGGTACATTTTTCAAAGGCTTTGTTTTTTCATCGTTAAATGACAATTTAAGGAAAAAATCCTTAACGATTTTCGTAGTTTTATTTTTTTAAAAATAAATAAATCAGTGGTATGTGCGCCTGGGGCAGAACCCAGATTTGCCGCTAGCCCCCCTTGCCTGCCTCCCTCTCCCGAAAAATATGTTAAAGCTATAAAGATAGATTTTTATTAGAAAGGAATTATAAAGCCACTAGACATTTGTATGTTCAAATTGAAAATAAAAGCTTTATTTCTTGAGTAAAATTAAAAAACTTCTGTTCTTCCTCACGGCTTAGCCTTTCATGTACGATGTTCATGGATATTATGGAACAATGTACGACGTATGAATGTTTTCAGCCATGACATGCCCAATAGCCAAACTAACTGCAAATTAGACATTTTTGGTATATTCGTTACTGATCGTAAATATTTTTTTCATCAAGTAATTAACATACATATTTGTTTTAAACAGTAAAATTTTGCTCTCTCGTTCTTTGATTGGAAGTTTTGATTAAAAGGATTTGGTCTGCACATCAAATTTTATCAAATTAAAATCCTTTGAGTATTCCACTAATTTCCCATTGAATATCTGCTAAGCATTTATTTTAGCATTAAATGTTTGAGCGTAATTTCTTGCAAACTTTGATATAATGTAGATAATAGAAAGATTTTTAGACTGCTTTTAGTCCTCTCTATTAAATCTATTGTTTGAAAAAAAAATAGTTTTATTTTAAAATAGATTCCTTGTTCATCACTTAAAATGGTATTATGACATATAAAATATTTGAGAACCACTAATTAAAGTTAAACGAAAGTTCACTTTCCGTCAGATCATTCCTAAACACGCATTAATGATATTAAAGAGAAACACATCAATGAAAAGTAAATCTACAGCCTCAGCCGCAAACGAAGTGTTTAAAAAATAAATTTATCGCAGATACTCGTTCTATAGTCCGTTCGTTCATAAGCCGACTCCCTATTTTGGAAGATAATAGTATAAAAAGTGTGTAGTCCGCTCGTAAGCCGACACCCAAAAATTAAAAGGAGCGTAAATTAATGGTAGATCTACACATTTAAAAAAAAAAAAAGAAGATAAATCGGTCAATATGATTGTTTACTCTTGTTTAGGTTAAATGGGTGACTTTATAAAGGTAATAGCTACTCTTTGTATAATACTTATTTTTAGTATTTCCTACTATTTTGTCCAACTTATGTTTGTCTGTGTGCTCATTGTTCAATGTTATGCAGGAGTTACTGGGTTTTTTCTTTCTTTGTCCTTGGTAAACACTGGCGGAAGAGCGTACATTAAAATTCATTGTTGTTAAAAAAATTTGTAAAACAATTTATTAAAAAATTCTCCAAAAATAAATAAAAGGAAAAAATAAGGTAAGAGCAGATAATAAATAATATATTATAGCTTCTGGTAAAACAATCGAATCTTGTAAAATGTAGATATGGGCCATGATTATCTACAATTACAAACACCGATATTGAATGTACATGCAGAAATCACCTATATATTATAGGACCCGCTAATAAGCCGACCCCCAAACATTTGCCCTTACATTTTGCCCACCCCCCCCCCCCCCAAAAAAAATGTTGGCTTTAGAACAAGTTTATACAGTACTTAGAAAATGTTTAGTCATGTGTAGCAGTGAATGGTTCACTAAGCAGAGGTCTGCCTCCCTTCCTCTATTGAAATCAAAAGTAAAGGACTGTTAGTTAAATCAAAAGTAAAGGTCTGTTAGTTAAATCACCGAGCTCAGGTGAAACATATTTTATTTTTTAATTGGTCTCTATGTCAGTAAATAGTGAGTTTAAAATTTGTTTGCGTTAATGTCACAACACATGAGGATTTGTTTGCGTTAATGTCACAACACATGAGGATTTGTTTGCGTTAATGTCACAACACATGAGGATTTCTTTGAGTAATGTCACAACACATGAGGATTTGTTTGAGTTAATGTCACAACACATGAGGATTTGTTTGAGTTAATGTCTCAACACATGAGGATTTGTTTGCGTTAATGTCACAACACATGAGGATTTGTTTGAGTTAATGTCACAACACATGAGGATTTGTTTGAGTTAATGTCACAACACATGAGGATTTGTTTGAGTTAATGTCACAACACATGAGGATTTATCTTATCTTAGATATACAGACGCTCCTTCTATGCAGAAGATAATTGCGTCCACAGACCACGAGAGATGATCTGTTGGCAAGTGATGCAGCGGTCACAGGCCACGGCTATAGGGGTTCCAGCATTGCCCCAGCCGCCTAACTATTGTCTAGTTAGGTACCCATTCAGAGCTGGGTGACTCGGGGACTTCTCAGGCCGCGAGAACAAATCCTCACCTTCGTGTGGATTCGAACCCGTGACCATCGGTATGACAGTCGAGAGCGCTACCTCTCGACCACCATGTCCCAGGATTTGTTTGCGTTAATGTCACAACACATGAGGATTTGGGCAAAGGGGCTGACATAATATGTCAAAGAGAGATCTCATTACAAGTTGAAATTACATTTAATTGGAAAGTTGCACATACGAGAGAAAGAAATTTGATATTACCCGTAGACAGAGAACATGAGGACTCGCATTACACGTTTACGAAACGTTCATTTTACCCTTCTCCCAGCTATTTCCTAAATCGTTTAAGACGGCAAATAACACACTCAATAACCGAAAGTAGTCCCGCGGAGTGTTTTAAAGCCGATCATAAAATAATTCCCCCCGTTTCCATATGCTACTAATCCGATACTAGCGACCCTAATAAATATTCATACGTCTCGTCTGATGGAGACCGCGAGTGGCCAAGAGCTTAGGACTGACACGAAACAAAGAGCAGTCACTGCGATCACAATAACAAGTGCTGATCACCCGGGGGGGGGGGTGACTGCTTTTTATCTCGGCACTGATGGTCATCTGACGTCATCAAATGAGGTGGATTTGTTGGGTCATACGCGCGGCCCAAAGTTTTAGGAGTTCAGCGGTACCCATCCCACCTCACCCAAAGTGATTCAGTGACAAATTTTAGGAGGAATAATAAATAATAATATTTTTATCCCAAATTAGGAAATGTGAAAATTGTACACTTTGAATTAATGTTTATAAATATTTTTTTAAAAAAATTATTAATTAAAAAAAAAATTCGTTAGCTGGAACATACCAGCTGAATATTTATTTTTTTCTCATCAAATAAAATTTTTTTAAAAAACATTCGTATACACTATACACCATTGTAATGTAAACAACAGTGTAATGTAAACAAAAGTGTAATATGTTTGTTTTTGTGCATTTCTCAAATAAAATCAATTATTTTATAGACTAATCTTTTAAAATTATTATTGTGTTATGGCTTTGTTCTTTTAAAAAAATGTAATTTACTTTTATTTTGAAAAATAACACATCAGTTGCTGTATTTAAAAATATCAAAATCTTAAAAACCATAATAGCGAAAACATTTGCAGCAAATTGATTAATTTCGGCTGAAACCTAAATTCATTAGATACATTTCAAACATATGAAAACTTATTTCTTCAAACAGTTCATTTAGTTCATTAATTTCCTAAAAGTTCAATACATGACAAATCGACAGCATTTCTGAAGTTTTCAGAATTTTGTGTGCTGTGGCAGGAAAATCGGGTAGTTCGTTGGTGATGTATGAGACCAGTCTTTATAGTTAGTTGGTGGTGTATGAGACCAGTCTTTATAGTTAGTTGGTGGTGTATGAGACCAGTCTTTATAGTTAGTTGGTGGTGTATGAGACCAGTCTTTGTAGTTAGTTTGCGGTGTATGAGACCAGTCTTTGTAGTTGTTTTGGGGTGTATGAGAAGAGTCTTGGTAGTTAGTTTGGGTGTGTATGAGACCAGTCTTTGTAGTTAGTTGGTGGTGTATGAGACCAGTCTTTGTAGTTAGTTTGCGGTGTATGAGACCAGTCTTTGTAGTTGTTTTGGGATGTATGAGACCAGTCTTTATAGTTATTTGGTGGTGTATGAGACCAGTCTTTGTAGTTGTTTTGGGGTGTATGAGACCAGTCTTTGTAGTTAGTTGGTGGTGTATGAGACCAGTCTTTGTAGTTAGTTGGTGGTGTATGAGACCAGTCTTTGTAGTTGTTTTGGGGTGTATGCGACCAGTCTTTATAGTTATTTGGTGGTGTATGAGACCAGTCTTTATAGTTATTTGGTGGTGTATGAGACCAGTCTTTGTAGTTGTTTTGGGGTGTATGAAACCAGTCTTTGTAGTTAGTTGGGGGTGTATGAGACCAGTCTTTGTAGTTAGTTGGTGGTGTATGAGACCAGTCTTTGTAGTTGTTTTGGGGTGTATGAGACCAGTATTTGTAGTTAGTTGGGGGTGTATGAGACCAGTCTTTGTAGTTAGTTGGTGGTGTATGAGACCATTCTTTGTAGTTGTTTTGGGGTGTATGAGACCAGTCTTTGTAGTTAGTTGGGGGTGTATGAGACCAGTCTTCGCCTGATAGGTGAGTAATCAGATGATTGCGACGTTACTAACGTTACTAGGGTGGTTTGAAGCACAATCTTTGATATAGACTTTCTTGTGGACTTGGCAGACTTTTTGTCTGTTTCGTAGGTATCGGGGACTTCATTTCTAAAACCGGAAAACGTCATAGCTCATTTCGTAATGTTCTTTTTTTAGATTACATTTTAGCGAAACAAAGTTTTGAGGCACAAATACAGTCAAATCACTATGTTCTTAAATTGTTAGCTTAGTAAAATTACGAAATTGTTATTTATTTTGCAAGTCCCATAAGATGTCTTAAATTAACGAAGAATTAAAAATTAGCTGATGAGATCAAGCATTCTCAATATGCCTCCATTCACGTATTGACTCGTATCTTTTATTAATTTATTTTATGAATTTGTCCTTACAAAAGATAAATTTAGATAAGATATTTCTATTAATAGATTTCCGCCATATTATGAACATCCCTATATAGCTGCACCGTTCAGTACACATGTGTGGTGGGTGGCTGCGGTTCTTTTGCTGCTGCTTCCGGGGAGTTAAGTTCAAAGCCAAATGCCTCGTGTGAAGATGGTGCGAATCCCTCCGTGTGCTAGTTGTCCCTGTTTTTGCTCATCCGTATTCCCGCCAAAGTTTAAACGTTATCACTTTAAAAAATATTATATATATATATCTTTGTTTTAAATAGGGGTGCTCTGGCTGATCACGAATACGGACATTTTTACAAATCCTGCTCCGGCTTCGACTCCGGCAGAATTTCACTTCATAAATCCGGCAAAATCCGGATGACAGGTAAAGCCATAATATATATATATATATATATATATATAAATAAAGTGGCTCTGGCAAATCCGGTCATGACAGTATTCATTAGGACCCTAGCCATTGGGAACTTAGGGACCCCACTCTTTCGGAACAGTATTCATTAGGACCTTAGGCATTCAGGACTCTACCCATTCATAACAGCATCCATTAGGACCCTAGCTATTGGTAACTTAAGGACTTGAATCTTTCTGAAAAGTATCCATTAGAACCCTAGCAGTTCAGTCTTCGGCTCCGGTCAGATTTCAATTCATAAATCCGTTAGGATCCGGCTCTGGTCTGATTTAAAAAAATTGAATCCGTACACTCCTAGTTTTAAATCGTCTACATTTAGATTTAAAGGTAATTACTAACTTTTATAAAAATGTATTTTTTAAAAATTACTTTAATTTTTTTTCATTTACTATGTTGGGTCTTTATTTATAAAACATCCGGGAATTATGTGAAGATGTATCTCGAAAGATATTTGTTAATTCTTATCTAATTTGAGTCATCTTATCCAACTTGACCTAAACAAAAACGTATACTAAACAATTTTTGAACATATTTCTTCTTCTTCTTCACTTATATTGGAAAAAAAAAAAAAATCTTTTACACAAAATAAAAAATAAATAAAACTTGTTTAAAAATAGCAATGTGTCATAATGAGGCGTGACATTTTCCATTTGGATAAAAGATAAATCACATATACTAAATTGAAAATACACCATCAAACACACATGCTCATAATAGAGTTGAACCCACATATATTATGACAAAGAGAAAAAAAATGACGTGGGAGGGGGGAAGAAGGGTTAAACCGTTTTCATTTACTTTCTTGTATTGTTGTATATGCATGTAGACTGAAATCCTGTAATCAGCTAAATGTGGGCCTTCCGAGTTCTAGGGTCAACTTTTCATTAACAAAATGTGCTGTTTAGTTCACCCAGAGGCGTCACTCTGGGGATGGGTGTTGCGGAACACACTGAGTGACAGCATCATGAGTGGTGTAAAATATTTTATGTTCCCGTTACTTGGCATGAGCAGACTCGGTGGAGGTCAGTGAGGGTAAGTCGTGGGATGTGTGGGGTAAGTCGTGGGGTGTGAGGGTAAGTCGTGGGGTGTAACACTATGAGCTAATTCACTGGATGACACCATGAGCTACTTCACTGGGTGACACCATGAGGTACTTCACTGGGTGACACCATGAGCTACATCACTGGGTGACACCATGAGCTACTTCACTGGGTGACACCATGAGCTACTTCACTGGGTGACACCATGAGCTACTTCACTGGATGACACCATGAGCTTCTTCACTGGGTGACACCATGAGCTACTTCACTCGGTGACACCATGAGCGTCTTTACTGGGTGACACCATGAGCTACTTCACTGGGTGAAACCATCCTCTACTTTACTGCTTGACATCATGAGCTACTTCACTGGGTGACACCATGAGCTTCTTCACTGGGTGACACCATGAGCTACTTCACTCGGTGACACCATGAGCTTCTTCACTGGGTGACACCATGAGCTACTTCACTGGGTGACACCATCATCTACTTTACGGCTTGACATCATGAGCTACTTCACTGGGTGACACCATGAGCTACATCACTGGGTGACACCATGAGCTTCTTCACTGGGTGACACCATGAGCTACTTCACTCGGTGACACCATGAGCTTCTTCACTGGGTGACACCATAAACTACTTCACTGGGTGACACCATCATCTACTTTACTGCTTGACATCATGAGCTACTTCACTGGGTGAAACCATGAGCTACATCACTGGGTGACACCATCAGCTACTTCACTAAGTGACACCATGAGCTACTTCACTGGGTGACACCATGAGCTACTTCACTGGGTGACACCATGAGCTTCTTCACTGGGTGACACCATGAGCTACTTCACTCGGTGACACCATGAGCTTCTTCACTGGGTGACACCATAAACTACTTCACTGAGTGACACCATCATCTACTTTACTGCTTGACATCATGAGCTACTTCACTGGGTAACACCATGAGCTACATCACTGGATGACACCATGAGCTTCTTCACTGGGTGACACCATGAGCTACTTCACTCGGTGACACCATGAGCTTCTTCACTGGGTGACACCATGAGCTACTTCACTGGGTGACACCATCATCTACTTTACTGCTTGACATCATGAAATACTTCACTGGGTGAAACCATGAGCTACATCACTGGGTGACACCATGAGCTTCTTCACTGGGTGACACCATGAGCTACTTCACTCGGTGACACCATGAGCTTCTTCACTGGGTGACACCATGAGCTACTTCACTGGTTGACACCATCCTCTACTTTACTGCTTGACATCAAGAGCTACTTCACTGGGTGACACCATGAGCTTCTTCACTGGGTGACACCATGAGCTACTTCACTCGGTGACACCATGAGCTTCTTTACTGGGTGACACCATGAGCTACTTAACTGGGTGACACCCTCCTCTACTTTACTGCTTGACATCATGAGCTACTTCACTGGGTGACACCATGAGCTACTTCACTGGGTGACTCCATGAGCTAAATCACTAAGTGACATCATGAGCTACATCACTGGGTGACACCATGAGCTATTTCACTGGGTGACACCATGCCCTACTTCACTGGGTGACACCATGCCCTATTTCACTTAGTGACAACATGAGCTACATCACTGGGTGACACCATGAGCTACTTACTGGATGACAACATGAGCTACATCACTGGGTGACACCATGCCCTATTTCACTAAGTGACACCATGAGCTTCATCACTGGGTGACACCATAAGCTACATCCCTGGGTGACACCATCATCTACTTTACTGCTTGACATCATGAGCTACTTCACTGGGTGACACCATGAGCTACATCACTGGGTGACACCATGAGCTTCTTCAATGGGTGACACCATGAGCTACTTCACTCGGTGACACCATGAGCTTCTTCACTGGGTGACACCATGAGCTACTTCACTGGGTGACACCATCATCTACTTTACTGCTTGACATCATGAGCTACTTCACTGGGTGACACCATGAGCTACTTCACTGGGTGACTCCATGAGCTACATCACTAAGTGACACCATGAGCTACATCACTGGGTGACACCATGAGCTTTTTCACTGGGTGACACCATGAGCTACATCACTGGGTGACACCTTGACCTACTTCACTAAGTGACACCATGAGCTACATCACTGGGTGACACCATGAGCTTCTTCACTGGGTGACACCATGAGCTACTTTACTGGGTGACACCATGCCCTACTTCACTGGGTGACACCATGTCCTATTTCACATAGTGACACCATGAGCTACATCACTGGGTGACACCATGAGCTACTTCACTGGGTGACACCATGAGCTACTTCACTGGATGACAACATGAGCTACATCACTGGGTGACACCATGAGCTACATCACTGGGTGACACATGAGCTACATCACAGGGTGACACCATGAGCTACATCACTGGGTGACACCATGAGCTACTTCACTGGGTGACACTATGAGCTACTTTACTGGGTGACACCATGAGCTACTTCACTGGGTGACAACATGAGCTACATCACTGGGTGACACTATGAGCTACATCACTGGGTGACAACATGAGCTACATAACTGGGTGACACCATGAGCTACATCACTGGGTGACACCATGAGCTACTTCTCTGGGTGACACCATGAGCTACTTCACTTGATGACAACATGAGCTACATCACTGGGTGACACCATGAGCTACTTCACTGGGTGACACCATGAGCTACATCACTGGGTGACACCATGCCCTATTTCACTAAGTGACACCATGAGCTTCATCACTGGGTGACACCATGAGCTACATCCCTGGGTGACACCATCATCTACTTTACTGCTTGACATCATGAGCTACTTCACTGGGTGACACCATGAGCTACATCACTGGGTGACACCATGAGCTTCTTCACTGGGTGACACCATGAGCTACTTCACTCGGTGACACCATGAGCTTCTTCACTGGGTGACACCATGAGCTACTTCACTGGGTGACACCATCATCTAATTTACTGCTTGACATCATGAGCTACTTCACTGGGTGACACCATGAGCTACTTCACTGGGCGACTCCATGAACTACATCACTAAGTGACACCATGAGCTACATCACTGGGTGACACCATGAGCTATGTCACTGGGTGACACCATGAGCTACATCACTGGGTGACACCATGACCTACTTCACTAAGTGACACCATGAGCTACATCACTGGGTGACACCATGAGCTTCTTCACTGGGTGACACCATGAGCTACTTTACTGGGTGACACCATGCCCTACTTCACTGGGTGACACCATGTCCTATTTCACTTAGTGACACCATGAGCTACATCACTGGATGACACCATGAGCTACTTCACTGGATGACAACATGAGCTACATCACTGGGTGACACCATGAGCTACATCACTGGGTGACAACATGAGCTACATCAATGGGTGACACTATGAGCTACTTCACTGGGTGACACTATGAGCTACTTTACTGGGTGACACCATGAGCTACTTCACTGGGTGACAACATGAGCTACTTCACTGGGTGACACCATGAGCTACATCACTGGGTGACACCATGAGTTACTTCACTGGGTGACAACATGAGCTACATCACTGGGTGACACTATGAGCTACATCACTGGGTGACAACATGAGCTACATAACTGGGTGACACCATGAGCTACATCACTGGGTGACACCATGCCCTATTTCACTAAGTGACATCATGAGCTACTTCACTGGGTGACACCATGAGCTTCTTCACTGTGTGACACCATGAGCTACTTCTCTGGGTGACACCATGAGCTACTTCACTTGATGACAACATGAGCTACATCACTGGGTGAAACTATGAGCTACATCACTGGGCGACAACATGAGCTTCATCACTGGGTGACACCATGAGCTACATCACTGGGTGACACCATGCCCTATTTCACTAAGTGACACCATGAGCTTCATCACTGGGTGACACCATGAGCTACATCCCTGGGTGACACCATGAGCTACATCACTGGGTGACAACATGAGCTACATCACTGGGTGACACCATGCCCTACTTCACGGGGTGACACTATGAGCTACATCACTGGGTGACACCAGATCTAGTGACGCCTCTGAGTCCATCTTAAAATGTTATATCAAAAGAAACAATTTCCCGTCATAACCGTACATATAAAACTAACCACTTTAAATCGATTACGCAAAATTGGTAGCCATGAAATTTTTTTACTGATTAAAAAAAAAAATCGATCATATTCGATTTCCAAAGCGCATTTGATTTCCAAGTGTAATAATAACTAGCAGACTTTGGAAGTGTAATCGAATACTATGACCATTATGGCTCCGAGTTGAATCAAACCTACAACCTTCAGACAAGAAGCCAGGCGTTTGAATCATCTTATCACCGTCTTGTCGCCTACACTAAAAAAACAAACACATCATGTGCTCAATGTCATTTCTCTTACAGAATTAACCTTTGGACGCCCGATGGCTGCAGCAGAAATGAGCGTGTTAATTTAATGAAAGAAAAAGAAAACAAAATCTCAGGATATGAGTTCAATTTTTATCAAGTAATTCTGATCGAAATTTTTGTTGTTTTTTTTGCCTTCAAACTTTTTTTTTTCGGTTAAACGTCACGTTGTTTTGCCGTATATTCCTATTTGCCTTCTGGCCTTCCCCAAATCTCGCTATCAAGTCCACTTAACTCTGGGGTGTTCACCCCTGGTCGCAGCTCGCAGTTTTTTTGTTCATACACCGGACCCCACTCTCGCCCGCGTTGTATCTCAGCTCCGTGATGAGACGGGCTGACAGCCGAATAAAGAAGAAGAAATAATAAACATTTGACGTCATCAAAACGTGACGCCCTCGTCACCATTTCGTGTGCCGTAACGACAGGGCACGTCGATTCCGCGGCCGTGAAAGCTGAAATGAAGCCGAAACTTATGTACACGGGGAGTCAAACTGAAATGATGGGGGGCCGAGATTGGAGGGGCTCTGAGATTGGTGGGGGGCGCCAACTTCGCCACGGAATAATGTAGGCGATTAATGCAGAGGCCATCTCAGGCATGCATGTATGGCTTGATGCTGACTTTGATTAAGATACAGATTACTTGCTTGATGTTTTTTTTTCTTTTTTTCTTTAGACTTTATCACCTCAAAAATAAATTTGGAAATCCCGGCTGAATTTAGTATGCTGCGAAACAACAAGAAAATATGTGAGATTTAATAAATTAAACAGAACCGAAACTATAGATATATCATTAAGGTTTAACCTATAAAACAAGCATTTGTAGAACTTTTAAACGCCGTTAGCGTTAGAATCTTGCAGCAATGTATAAAGAAAAATTGTGGATGCGTATATATATGTATTAAAACTTGGGTATTTCGCTTACATTCACAATATCGGAAATATATATACTAAATTCTAAATATCAATAATTATTTACCTTGATAATTTAGATGATATATCTGATATCTTTAACATTTTCATAAGAAAAATCTTAATTTCTTAAGTTGAAAGAATTTAAGCATGTGCGTCAAATTATTTCCGCATCTAGTTCTTAAAATGGGTTCTTACAAGCTTAACGCCAATCTCATATTATATATTAAAGAATAAAACAATACAACTATCTTTTATATATTTATTTTAAAGAAATGCATTCCCAATTTTATATTTTTAAAGTGAAATCTTTGAAATATAACCCCTAGCCCCCTTTTAACAGTACCCCCACCCGCCCTACCTCAAAATCAGCCCTTCCCCACTCTAACACCATTTTGTTTTTGTTTTAAGAGTGAGTCTCACACGATGAAGATGTGGAGTTAAGATGTGCCTTCAATGTCGTTGAATCAATGAGTGGAAGAAGGGAGGACAAAACGATAGACCGGAAACAAACCTGAATTTATTATGTTGCTAAAGCTAGTCGCAAAAATGACTGGGGGTCGTAAAGTGTTCGATCGCCGGGGCCCTGTCGACTCGGTCCAGCATGGTTAAGCCCTCTCTTGCGTGAAAGATATTAAAGTTGATTGGAATGGTCGACCGGGGAAAGTCTCTGGTCTAATATTAGTTCTAGGGATGGCAGCAGGGGAAATGGGGGAGGTGGGGGGGAAGATTGCGAATAAGGAAGGGGGAAGGGATGACTCGTAAGCTATCATTAGACGAGCATGAGAAGAGAGAGAGAAGATTGGAAAGACGGGAGTAAAGGTTAGAGTGGTGGATGGATTTGGGTTGTAACTGGCGGGGGAGGCAGGCTTGGTGTCAGCGCGAGGTGGCCAGATTTCATAGACTGGTCGGCTGGAGCTCTGTGCCGGACTGGACACTCGTATGTAAGGGGCGCGGTCTGTGTCCAGTGGGCAGTATCGGCCAACAGTCTCACAAATGCTTCCCTTGGATTTAGTTGAACTTAAGCAAAATTTAGAAAAATGATTTTTCAGAAGTCCTTAACATTCTTGTCTCAAGTAATATGAATAAAAATCTAAGTAATCATCGTTAACACAACTTAATGCGTGACATAACATGAGCAGTAAAGAAAAAAGGTTAAAATAAAATCCTTGACCATAGCGGCGTTACGCTTTCGACGTTCAACAATCGAATTCAGATCATGGGTGGTTTAGTTCCTTTGCTTTTTCTGGTCCATTTAATTACATCTGACGTTAATAATGGGGGAAATATTCAAAGGTCAATTTGTATATAGGGAAACAAGAAACCGGTACAACTAGCCATGTTCGACAAGCGTGAACTTCCTATTTCCTTTAGTTATTTGACAAAACATACGTGCAAGAGAGACTTATGAATTTTTTCAAAAAGATGTTAAAAACCCGTTAAAAAACAAATTTTTTAAAACTATAAATCCTTTATATATGCGATACAAAAGTAAAATAATGTTCATTATAATAAACATCGCAAGACAAACCAAATTTTTTGTTATTTCTCAAATATGTAAAGGATTTATAGTAAAACAAAACTACTAAATTCTGTCTGAAAAATTTCTACTCGATTTGATCACGGGGAACGGGTTGTAGAAATATGTAAAAAATAATGCGCACCGCGAGACAGACTAGCAATTACTAGCATTTAAATTTACAGGTCAGTTATATATTTTAAAAAGTAGGGTCACTATAATACGCACCGCACCGCGCGACTGACTGTTTTCTTGCCAATTAAATTTCATTGAATAAATTCGTCAAATACGAAGAACGATAAAACTTTTCAAGATATATTTCTATATATGAAACTCGTTGATAGATAACATTTATAGATCTATATTTTTATAAAATTCTTCCAAAATAAAATTTCATACAACTTTATGTGTGAGCTTTAAATAGACAACATAATCCTCTACAATGTGATGATTTAACACATTATTCATAATTAGGATTAGGAATACTAGAGAGAAAATAAAATAATTCGATTACTTATAATTAGGAATAGGAATACTAGAGAGAAAATAAAATAATTTGATTACATATCAAACAAAGTTCCCGTTCAACAAATAAATCCCGTATGTTCTGAAACGAGGCTATCTCATTCCCACAATGCACCATAGATCCTCCATTGACCGACAACTGTTTATCATTAGTACTAGCAATCTCCCCGTTCTCTTCCGGGCCCCCGTGTCATACTTTAGGCCAGTCCTCCCCACACTCCGGCCCGTACGGCCAACAATAGCCCAGGGTGTATTTATGTGTTTACACTCCCTTAACTCCCCACTATCGCTCGCCCCTAAACAAAAACCCAAACACACCCCCCTCCCGGCCCCGTATTCCTCCGAACCCCTGACTGAAACACACTTTGGCTTTCTCCGTCCAACCCATGTCGATAAGCCCCCGCCCCTGGAGCATCATCCTTCTGGTGTCTTTGTGACAGATTTTTGACGTGTGATTGACGACGCCATCTACGAGACAAGCCGTCACCTAAATCGCGTCGCTCCCATCCCCAAGCAACCATAACGACCCCCGTCTATGATCAGAACCCCCCTCCTGACAGAGACAATGCCCCGCCAATACGCTTGTTCCACACTTGGACTGAGGCCACAGCGGCCGGACCAAAGCAAATACCATGCTGTTCGACTCCAGCTAGCCTGCAGCTGGAACATTTCACTGACCGTCAAATGAACTGTCCAGTAGATGCATGCTTTTTGAAGTGATAAGAAATCTTCGATTTCAATCTGTGACTTAACTTAATAGTTTATAAGTAATATAACTGGTTATCGATACATTTAATATTAAACAGACATTAGTTCAAGAACGTTCGCGATCAGAAAAATAACATCTTTTTATGCCTGCAAAATTTATGCCAAACTACCATAAGTATATCTGTGTATATATATTAAATAAAGTTATAGCCTGTTTAATACTTATACATTTTATTGATACTCAAACATTTCTTTAGACAGACAAACGTTTGTTAAAAACTCGAAGAATATGTTCTATACTGTGCTGTTTGAACTAAAGAATCGATTACAGTCATCCCCGGAAAGTAGTCGTCCCGTCACATCAAACGATTCAGCACAGACATTAAAAAAAATGACAGTGAATCAAAAAGTTTAACTAAGAAAGCGGCTGAAGAATGAAGAGGCGCGAAGGAAGGGCTGGGCGGTATTAAGTGTTATGATTTCCTGGGAGCGAGGCCCTTGGATTAGGGAGTCGGAGAAAAGCACGCATTGTCTTACTGCGCACCCAGTAAAAGTTATGGGATATTCCCGATGATTTGCCGTCCATCGTAGATCGTGGATCAAACATTATCCAGACCACAGCGGAAGACCTTCAAAGGGAGTTAATGCATATTAAAGTACAAAAGCTACAGCCATAATTCTCAATAGCCTCCCCTTTGTGGGACGGATTCTGAGCGCTGTTTTGTTGGTGACGTTCTGTTCCTCCCCCCTTTCCTTTCTTCTCCTAGGGTGCCCCCCAGGAACCAGCCAGGGATCGGGCGTTTGTTATTGGCCGAGAGTGTGAAATAGGGCGTGTAAGTGAGGGGGAATTTCACACCCACTTATTACTAAACGTGGGGGCCGGTGTAAAAATAAGGGGGGGGGGGCACTGACTTGAAAAAAATAGATGGCCCGTTTTGGGGGATGTGGGGGGTGGGCAATGATAAAATAGATTTTCTCGGAGCGACACTTGTGCCCATTTTTTTTCTATATTTGCTCACATTCACCAATAACAATAATATCACTAGTACCTCATCGTAAGCGCAGCCAAATCAATAACCACATCCGGGCACGACGAAAAGACGCATGGATGAATTTCGATTTTGTGGCTACATCTCATCTGTTACAGACGCGCCTTCTATACAGAAGATTATTTCTTACTACGCTTATCCATTAATGAAATCCTAATCGCTAATGTAAGGGACATCCACAAAGAACGTCACGCTGTTTTTGACCATTTTTACCCCCCCCCCCACCCCGGGCACAAACTGTCATAAATATCGGACCTCCCCCATATGCCCCTTAAGTATGTCACACTTTCGAAGAAAAATAATTTTTTAAATAACTTTACAAAATAATTAAAATTTAATATAAAATACCATGACGTTACACATGGCCGGACACCCCCTCCCCTTTGCCACAAACTGTCACACTTCCTTACCCCGCCCTGTGGAGCGTGACGTACTTTATGGACGACCCCCCCCGCACCTCAGGGATGGTAATGGGGGTGGGGGTAACTAATGTCATGTTTGCTTTGAATCATGGAACCTTTCGTATCAAAAGTATATAAATGGAATTAAAATAAAACTTATTTTCAATTTTCCATTTGTAAGACAAGTTTGAGGTCATCTCAGCTGGACTTAAAGGACATGCAATGACCGGGTGCCAAAGCCCTTCAAATTAATTTTTGCTACATAATCAAGGTGAATCGTACACTCTGGAGGAGAAGAAAAAAGACTGTGAAATATCTGCTATTGAATGTTTGGTGCATTATTGGGTCCGGCAAAATAAGATAAGGGTTCAAACTGATGAAACATTCGGCCTAAAACTTGTCGAAAATGTTCGTAATCTAAATTGTTTTCCCATTCTATTCCGATTATTCCCGACACATGTAAATCCTCTTTGTCCCGATTCTGATGAGAAAAGTCCGGCTCCGTTTTGTTTGTGCTTGGCCGCGATAAACCATTTACCACGACCACATAATCCGTCCCGTCCCTTGCAGACCTTTCTTCGCATCTTTCCACACAGACAAGAAGGTGAAGCAGACGACTCTCAGACCGTTTTCTCAAACAGTTGAAAAGCATCAAAGGGGTCCTAGAAGAACACGGACCACGTGATTCTCGCGTGAGTTAAACATCATTTCCTGCACGCGCATCTCGTTCCCATCGTTGATAGGTTTATGGGTCGAGATTTTTTTTTTTTGTTCTTCCAATTTTTTGGTTTGTTTTTGTTTGTCCCAGACGTTCTTTAGGTTTCCATTCTTCAAAACGCGCAGAACAGAGAAACTGAGTCGTTGAAAATAGTTGGAATTAAGTCTGCCACCATGTATTCTAGACAGGGAGTTCTGCCATAACAAGTCAATGTTAAATATATACAGAATAGAGATCCTTATCTGTCTAGCCAAATCAAAGTTAAATATATCTAGAATGGGAACTTTAAATTCTCAATTCAAGTAAAAGTTATATCCATCTAGCATTGGAATTCCAAACTGTCAAGCCAAATTAAAGTTAAATATGTCTAGAATGGGAACTTTAAATTTTCAATTCAAGTAAAAGTTATATCCATCTAGCATTGGAATTCCAAACTGTCTAGCCAAATCAAAGTTAAATATATATACTCCAGAATAAAGGAAATCCAAACTGTCTATTCAGGTCAAAGTTAAAAAAATGTATTAAAATTTTCCCATATTTACTAAATTTAAAAAACAGAAGAAGTCAAATTAAGTTTACAAGAATCACCTCGAAAAGCCTTGATTTCTTCCACCCCCACCCCACCTTGATTTGGTATGTAATTATCATTTAACTTTCAGTTTTCCATTATTTTAAAATTCATTTTTTTATCCAAAGATCAGATTGTGATTTGGGTATATTGACGTGCACGATCAAGTGTATGCTCTGTAGGGTAGCAGCAATCTTTTCTAAAATGACTAACGTGGAGCGCGGTTGTTTTTTCAGATCGTACAACTGATGGTCGAGTTACAAAGTGCACCGAATTCGGTGCGAAAATTCCCGACGTTTCTCGCCTACTATGAGGAGTGGACATTTATGGTCCACTATATTTGGCCTTTCAACTTTGATCTCTTCAGGATAACAGCTCCACCCACTCCCCCTTTTCTCAGAGCATTCAAGGACTGTGAGGAATAGATGGAGAGAAAGAGAACAAGGCCGTGAAAGTATGGATTGAGAGACGGATTGTGACAAGGGCGATAACTGACGATAGGAAGAACCAAAAGGGCAAAGAGAAACAACCCAGGAGAGGATGAATAGAAAAGTCACTCCCCTTGAATCATGGGTTCCTCTCCCCACCCCCATTCCTCTTGCTCCCATCCCCCCGCCCCCGAAATCTCCATCGCTGAATCCAAAATCAAAGATTCAAATTTTACATGTAAACATTTTTTTTTAAAGATGGCTTTATACCATTTAAAAATACTTTATACTTTATATATTAAAATGACTTTATACCCTTTAAATGACTTTATACCATTTCACTTTAGCATACGCTGGTAAATGATAAACATCCGTATGATGTACCAAGCATAGACACACATACCAAGCTACACGCGATTAACTCGTACGTAAAATCAACGGAAACAGTTATTTATTCTGTCCATTCTGTACGAACTATTTTTACATGTTTGTAACTCGAAGGTGACAAGCACGTCATAAGAATGTATCAACTATTCACAATATTCAAATTGTTGTATAGTTTGCACAAAAGGATAGCGGTTAAAAAAAAAAACCTTTAAGAATGGTATTTTAATATCTCGTACCAATATATCTGGCAATATTTAAAACCAATCATAAATAAACACGATTCAAGTTTTACCACCAATAAAGAAAAACTGTAAACATCAATAAAACAAACAAACCGAGGTCGTCTAGTGCCATGTTTCGATAGAAGACTCATGTTTCTCAAGCAACCAGAGTCCTAAGGCTGATGGTCAAATCATTTTTACACAAAAGAAGTCAATATAACTGAGACGCTACCCCATGCCCCATGCAGACTTACGTAGATGGAATTTCTCGTATATTTGAGAACTCTCTGAGCAAAATGATTTGAACACAAATTGATTACGTAAGTCCTAAAATACGTAATCACTCATTTGTGTCGCTCTATAAATAGAACCATTTCGTCATTACGATCATCCTTCCATTCAATCATTTCGTTAATATTAAGGCAGTCAATCTGTCATGACGTAAGTGATTTGTCTAGAAGAAATTAACGGTTATGGGGTGGGGAGGGTGAGGGAGGGGGTGTTAGCCAGTAAGTCTTTAAAAGTGATGAGGGGGCTGCTGGAAGTTATAGGAGAGGAGACCAGGAGACTCGAGCGTCTGGCGGCCTTACACTGAATGAACACTTCAGTTCTGCTCTCCTCAAGGCCACTCCGCTATGACCATGGGCTCCGAGTGAGGCAGAGTTTATGTGAAATTTTATGGGTGATTAGTTCAGCAAATTGGGCCGTTAGTTTTCTGGGCATACAGGGCCCATTGTGCGCCGTGGATGGAGGTGGCAAGGCACAGCACCTGTTTACAAATAGGGTCCGTCCTGTTAGGTCGGGGGTTCTCAAACTGCGGTGACACGTTTCCGGGGTTCCGACCTGTTAAAATGTGTCCAAAACAATTCAAATCAAGCCATTTAGATAATCGAGGTCTGGAAAGATACTTTGAAAGGAGCACAGATCCAGCAAAACATTTTTTAGCCTTTTAGCAGACATTTGTTTAGTTTGTGTATTTTTTGCATTTTGTTGATTTATTGTTTGTTCTGCATGCTCGATGTAAGACTTTTTATTTGTGGTGAACATGTCATTTATATTGCTGGAAAATTAGGAAACAACCCAAAATTTGAGGGAATGAGAACTCTAGATTTGGCACATCACCGGAAGGTTTGTCTGTTGTTGTTTTTGACCAAGTCCAACTAAATTAACGACCATATAAGTGAAAGTTCTACTAGACTGACAGGTGTGAAACTGCTCCAGTTACTGAGACAGACTTCCAGAATGACCATTAAAGGGATGTCCATAAATTACGTCAAAAAATAGGGGGAGGAGTTCTGAAAAGTTTTGACAATTGTTGACAAGTGGGAGGGGGGGGTCAAGAAAAGTTTACGTCAACAAAGTTAGTTTTAAATTTAAAAAAAAACAACAACTTAACAAAGACAAATTAGGCAGCTTTTGTAATCCTGTGTTACGCACTCGCCCAACCTTCAGTATTTTAATCTTAGGCGAGAACTGTTTAGGACTAATTATGCCACATGAACATTTTGGAAGCCACCTGAACACACATGGTCGAACAATTGATTAAGAGTTGGAAAAAATCAACTTGATTTATGCTGGCCTGAAAAGTCTGAGCTTGAAGTTGAAAATGTAATAGTCAAAGATCAAGTTTAATGCCCACAACATGTAATGAAAAGTCAGCACTTCCTACAAATTGTCAAATGTTATGATTTAACTTGTTGCCAACCGATTAGAAGCTCGTACTTTGACATTATTTCAGATCGATTTATCCCCAACCCCNCCCCCCCCCCCCCCAACACATACACACAAATTCCAATCTGCCAATTAATGAGGGCCTTAAAGCACCAGAAGTATCTGATATAAACTCACATAGTTTTCCGTATATTTTCTACAATTAGTCTGTGAAAGTTGAAAACATACTACAGTACCTCGATCAGCAAAAGCATTCAAAATTCTTTCATATGATATACATCGTCTATCTTTTCAGTTGCTAATGTTTGTAAAATCTGTCACATTTATGTTGCTTCGCAAGCCATGTTAAAGAAGCACGTTCAACAGCACTGTCAGGTATCGTTGTCTAGGGTTCAGGTCCGAGGCTAACACACCAACAACTGTTGTACAGTAATTGAACTCAAGTCCCTTTTTACAGCAATCTTTATTTACATGAGTCTCCACATATCACCTATGTACAACTGTCTCAAACGCTACCATATCTCCGTGTCTCTTAGTTACCACATAAGCCCCGCCGTACAGTCCAGCAGACCAACACGGCAACCCTAAAAGCTCGGGTATCACTCGTGTTCACTTGTCACCCAGCGACTTGTCTCTCCTCATCGAGACACACCCGAGTTAATATACCCGTGGACTGATCCACGCCCATACATGATTCTCGCTCACAAACATCAACAACGTGAGCTTCTGACCAGGCAGAATATAACTTTAACAAACAGTGATTCTCATAACCCTGACAAGCAACAACACCGTATGCCTGGGCCCAGTCAAATACTATATGCACCCAAACAACAAAGAATTCCACGGCTAAGGGTTCCACGCATTACCCCGCCGCTTTTCACCCATTTGGAGCTGGGTGGGACTCGGGGACGCCCTAGGCTCGTGACTATCGGAAGGACAGTCGAGCACGCTTGCCACTCGACCACCGCGGCCCCAACGATTGAGTAACATTTGAATCTCCATGGGAAGATGTAGAGGCTAAAATATAGGATTTGTATTTGTTTGTAAAAAATATGTTAAATATATTTATTCAAAGTTTTACTTTTTCATCACGTTTCTGCTTGAAGTTGAAGCTAGAAGAAATCTTTGTAAATATTTAAATAGTCTTTAAAATGTTTTATTAATATAAAATATGTTCATAATATTAAGATGTAATGTGTAAACAGTTTAGTAAACACTGTAATCTCTTTTCTGTTTAGAGTAAACCTTTGTAGTTATGAATTGGAGATATGTTCATAAGTTAAAAGTTTATTCAACGTTGTTTTTTCTAAACATTTTTCTTTTTTATTCAGTTTTGTGATATAAGTGTAAACTAATCTATTTAAAATATTTTACTATTATTTATTATTATTATTTTGAAGGGTTAGGAATCAAATGTTGACGTAATTTTATAGGGGGGGGGGTCTCTGGAAGTTTGACAAGTTTTTGACAGGTGTAGGGGGGAGGTAAAAATCACCAAAAATTTTGTTGGCGTAATTTAGGGACAGCCCTAGTGGCGTAGCTAAGGGGGGTGAGGGGTCAAATGCCCCGGGCGGCACTTGGTTAGGGGCGGCAAATTCCTAGTCGTTAATTAGTTTCTAACGGAAAATTGTACAAAAAAGTGGTGCTCTTTATCGAAAGAAAAGAAAAGTCAAATGTTAATTTAATAAAAGAAAGTAGAGAAACTATCCTAAAGTATGTGAAAGCTACTTGTCCCAAACTTCAAACTCCTTATTGTCTATAAATTCTTTTGATAATAATGCTAATGTACTAAAAAACAAGAAGCTTACTTTGCATAAGAAGGTGACTCTGAAAAAGTGGTAATTTTAGATAATTCTTCGAATTTGACGGCCGCTGCTATTGTAAAAGCAAAAATAATTTTTATTCTATCAATTTCATATATGAGCCCATCGAATGCTCTGGGCGGAGAAGTGTGTGTGTGGGGGGGGGGGCGGCGAATCCCTCGTTGCTTATTAGCATCTAAAATTGAAAAACTTTAAAAATAAAGTTTAATAAAAGAAACGAAAGCTGAGATTTAAAATTAAAAAAAACAAACAAATTATATTAAAATACATAAATTAGAAATGATGCCAAAACTTCAGACTCCATAATGAATCTTAAGTCTTCTGATACTAACCTACTGATCTGAAAAAATAGGGGATGAAGTAGTGTACAGACATTACACTAAGGGGCCGTCCATAATGTACGTCTCGCTTTAAAGGGGGAGGTGGTGTAAAAAAGTGGGACAGTTTTTAACAGTGGGGATGGTGGGGTCCACCATCTATGACGTCATGGTGTTTTATATTAAATTTTAAATATCTTTTTAATTAAAAATCTACACTTTGTTCAAAAACGTGTCATTTAGGAAAAGGGTCCACGATTTGTGTCAGTTAAAATGGTCAAAAATAGCGTGACGTACTTTATGTATGTCCCCTTATGTCATAGTACTGATTCAAATTTGATTTTCACGTAAATAGACATCTGACTAAAATGTTGGCGTACTTGATTTATACTTCCAAAGCAACACAACCTTAATGTTAATGTTTTTACTTTATAGCATGAACAAAAATAATGAACAAAATTGTTTATCTCATGGAATGAAAACTCGTCACACAAAAATCCAACAATAGCCATTCGTGAACGAGGGCTCAACATTACAAAAGTTGTATACAATGGAAGGAATCATAAATCGGAATAAAAAATGGACTATTAATAAAGCACAACAATACGTAATTGTAAAAGAAAACAAAACAAAGTAGCAAGAAGTTCTCGTTAGACTATTTGACAATATTTAATCCTGGCTAAATTGAATGTTGCAGTGATTTTTTTCCCGGGGCAAAGTGTATCCCTGTGTCCAGACAGCTCCAAACACTAGTTAATGCTGCTGAGGATAGCGTTGAGCCCCGAGACCTGTGAATGCTGCGTCACTCAGTGGCGTCGCTAGGGGGGTGCGGAGGGGGCGGGCCGCCCCGGTAGACACCATCAGGGGGTGACACCAGACCATAAAATTCTATATATTCCCGTTATTTGGCACTGGAAAACACGGAAGATTTCTATGGATTAAATCATGAGGGGGTGACACCATGACCTACCGCCCCGGGTGACACCATGAGCTACCGCCCCGAGTGACACCAACCCTAGTGACGCCTCTGGCTCACTTAAACCAGCAATAGGAAAAGATGAAGCAAATAAATTGTAGCAATAATCTTCTGCATAGAAAAAAGCGTCTATATAGATAAGACGGAATGTAGATCTACATTATGAAGTCAATTATGCCCAAAATTATTTACAAATTCCCAGTGCTTAAAAATGTTTTTTGTAGAGGCTACTCACAACGAAACTAATATAATATTCAAAGGATGATTTGACATTTGGAAATATTGGAGACCTCATACTTCTAATCGAAACTTCCAATATAAAAATGAGAGCAAATATTTGGTAATTGAAGTGAATATGTATGGATGTTTTGTAGAAAAACAGTTGAGAGGAAAGTTGTATTCTTTAAAAGTCAAAATTATTGCAGAAATTCGTGTGAAATTTTAGCAGTTATATATTATTTGGTTAACAGGTATGATTTTCAAACAGTAACTAATCAGGTGGATTTTGAAATGTTGCCTTAAAATAAGTTTATTCAAAATATCCCAAAAAACATTGTCATTAAAGTAATATTTTACCTAACGTGTAAAAAAAATATTTTTGTTAAAAAAAATAATGAATGAATTGAAGATCAGTTGATTTGTTCAAGTTTATTAAGATATTTAGGCTAGAAGTTACACTGTCTAAAATAATATCTCCAATTAGAACATTGCATACCACTGTTTTGAGTAATGCAAGGTGTTAAAGAGCTTCTCTAAAATTTAGCTAATGAAAAAGATTAGTTAAGATCAATGATGAATACACCGAGATTAACATATCTATAGCTGTTTTTGCTACTGAGCTTGGCGTGGCTAACTAAATTGATTCATTAAAGGGTGAAAGGTTGTGCCATGAGGAAAATCAGTAAACTTTAATAAAATTTCAAGAAATGAAAGCTAAACTTTTCTTTGGATATTTGACAGGGTTGATAGAACAAGAAGATTGCACCAGTTACACGATTATAATAAAAGGACAGGGTTGCCAACCGTCCATAAATTTACGGACTGTCCGTTAAGTTTTGTCGTAAAATTGCCAGTCCGTAAAATTCCGTAAAAAAAAAAAAAAATGACGTTCGTAAAAAAAAAAATTGATGAAACGTGGAATATCATCGTTTAAAAAAAATTAGAAAATCATGTTTGTGGTATCTATTTTCTTGATTCGAATTTAAATTTTAAAATTAATTTAGTGTCATCCCGCGCTCTATTAATCTGTAAGGGCTTTCTTGACAGCTAGAAAGTTCAAACTTTTAAGCACGCGATACATTTTTCATTAGTTATCAAACTAAAACATAGCTGTAACATGTAGATGATCCATCGACTGTTGAAAAGTTTGTGTTGTTCTTGCAATTTATACCAATGCAGTCGGTGCAATCAAGAAAATAATGCCTATTAGAAACAGAGTGCTGAAGCTCATGTTAGTATTAAAATCCACTAACAGAATATCGGTGGAATAGTCGGAAATTTTGGAATTGGCCCAGCTTTTTCCAAAAATTGTGTCACCAGCAGATTTTGATTGTTTAGAGGCCGAGTTTATTGATTACCAAGTTGCGGATTTGACTAATGTCAAGGCCGACTGAGGTTATTGTGCTTTCTGGCATCAAACTGGACAAATGACTAGAAATTTCAAAAACAAAGAGTACAGATTTCCGCTGCTTTCAAAGTTTGCACAAACAATGTTGGCGCTTGCACGTGGAACAGCAAAAGTAGAACTTTTTTTTCAGCTGTTAGTGTATTGAAAACCAAATTGAGAAACAAATTGTCTGCTCCAATGTTGAGAAATGGACCTGGAAAATTTACTCCCACAAAGATCGCCAATGTAAATGTTTCTATGTATGATCATAAGCAGGAGTAATTTAACACTGTTTATGACGATGAATGTCATACAAGAAACTAATGTTATAAAATATGAACATTGTAAGAGAGACGTGCTCATAGAATACTTAACATTTTTTTAGCTTCAATGCTTGGATTATGCTACATATTCGTTCGTTTTAAGGTGAATATTTAATGTTAAACCTGTCCTTAAAAAAATGTTTTTTTCCGTAAATTTTGTTGAGATCTCTTATGTTTGTCATAAATATTATTTTATTGAGTTTGCAACACTGTAACAAGATATTGGATGAAACAAGTAGAATAAACAAGTAACATTATTGTAAAACAAAAAAGCAGACTATTGGCTATATAATATAAAGATAAGTTTCGTTCTTTACCAATCGCTCTTATTTTGGTATATTAACTGCCTTACACGAACAATTGTTTTATGTTGTACGTCTGGCACTAATACAACTTGATGCCGGTTGTTTTAAAATAATGAATCCTCCCTCACGCAAACTGTGGAATTATTTGAACATATATTCTGCGTGGTAGAAAATATAATCTCTCAAATTAAAATAAAATATCCTTTGTACTTAAAGTAAAATTCGCTCCCAATTAAAAGAAACTTAAAGTCAAACTTAGCACTTTCATTGTTAACGTAAATAATCTTTTGATTAACTCAAATATAGATACTTTTCTTTCACATTTCCCTTGACTTACACTAATGGTATAAGGCATTCTCAGATTAATTTATTATTGAAGTCAGTGTAGATTTATAGGTTTTATTTCAATAAATGAAGTGGGCTTTAATCCAATAATAATTATTCATATAGATTTACGTGTCTTCAACACAAGACTTAAGGTCGTGCACTTTCTAACGTTGGTCTAAGAAAAGCAAATCTGTTGATATCTGTTAGCCCATTTCTGTAAATGACAACTGCCGAAACTTATGAATTTCAATTGTAGCTTATCTATAATAATATGTTTTTTTTAAAATTCCATCTTAACTCGTTGTTATGAGACAAGCAGCTTTAGCTTTCTGGTGGCTCTTCATCCGGGTGGCTCAGTTCAACGCCAAGTTTTTCACATACTATTTTTAGCATAACATTATTTCAAATTTCATTTTTCAATATGCCGCAGCTTTGTTGTGAATAGCAATAATTTATTAACCACAACAACTTACGTCAACATCCATAGAAATAATTTTAAAATTCATACTGATCCCTGGTCACGTAGATCAGCTTTTAAGATATATATATTAAAAAATCATGTTAAGCCTGGTCCCTTTTGGAACTCAGGACGTGTTAGCGCATTTTCGTATTATGTATCAGTACTTATGTTAGATATCAGCATTATGTAGTTATCAGTAATTGTGTTTAGATTTTAGACATATTTTTATGAATTTTCTTGTGTAATGAATATACCTGACATTTTTAAATTTAAAAGTCATTTCTTTACATTTTAAAATTTTTTATTTTCTCTTTAATCTAACTACAAGTCACCACAAATGATGACGTAAAAGTCTCTAAACCTTTACACATATTCTAATGACGTCAACTAAAAAAAACAACTAATTCTTTTGCACGCCTTCGCACCACTCTTGAATGCTTGAAAAATGCTCTATTCGACTTCCGGCAATGGCGGCCGTTCCCTGTGCCAGTGTTAACTCTCGATTCGCAAAGTTTTTTGGTAGTTTTAACGGGGTTTTTTAACGGATCGAGTAACTGAGTGTTGATGCACCAATGGCAGGTCAGGACATACAAAAAACATATATACATCATGGGTCTAGGACTTATGGATCCTGTGATCATGGTGATGACAGACAGACGGACAAAACGGGGGCAATAGCGATTTCGACATCTCGAAAATGCGCTAAAAATTAATTTAACACTGAAAATTTGTATAGAAATATTTTTACAAAATTATTCGTAAAATAATTTGATTCTTTTAAATATTCCTCTGTGTTACTATTTAACTTTGTTTGAAGCAATAAATTTGATATCAAATCATTTGAAAGCTACTGTTTAATCAATGTGTTAGCAGTAAACGTACATAAAGATATAATCATTATTATTGCTACTTACTAACTCTGGCGGTAGCAATTATTTTTATATTAAATCGCTATTATTATTAATTTTTAAATCAAGTAACGGCAATAAACTAGTTTCTTAAACATCAAGTTTCATATTAAATTAATGCTAGTGGTTGCGATAAGATTGGTATAAAAATATCTGTGTTACACTTATGTAGCTCTAGTTGTAGCGATAATAATAATATTGAAACATCCTTATTGCTACTAACTAGCTCTGGTGGTAGCAATAAGCTTGATATTACCACATCCTTATTGCTACTATGTAGCTCCAGTGGTAGCGATAATATTGATATTAAAACATGCATCCTTATTGCTACTATGTAGCTCCAGTGGTAGCGATAATATTGATATAAAAACATCATTATTGCTACTATGTAGAGGTAACAATCAGCTTGAAATGCTTATCTATAACATTTACAATGATAATTTGACCCACTCTCAGTTTTCTCACTATTCCATCAGCAGTATAATAAAGAAACATTTTCTAAAACCTGCTCTCATCGTTTAATACAACTGTGGGACGTGGTGGTCGAGAGGTAGCGCTCTCGACTGTCATACCGATGGTCACGAGTTCGAAACCACACGAAGGTGAGGATTTGTTCTCGGGGCCTGAGGAGTCCCCGAGTGAGTCAACCAGCTCCGAATGGGTACCCAACTAGACTATAGTTAGGCGGCTGGGGTAATGCGGGGAACCCCTATAGCCGTGGCCTGTGACTTCTGCATAGAAGGAGCGTCTGTATATCTAAGATAAGATAACTAGGCAATGAATTAATTCTGTCACAAGATAAAGTAAATACACATTAAAAAGAAAATTAGTGCAGGTATTCGAGTGATTGAGTTAAATACGAAATTTAAAACGTGTTGCTTACATACATTTGGATGCAAAAGTGCGAAAAATTATGAGTAATAAGTTTTCTTAAGGATTTTAAATAAATATTAATATAAGGGAGATAACTGTATTAAACATTATTGAAGAGTAAGCTTCGATTACCTTTCCTAGAAATCAATATGAATGAGCTATATTAGTGCATGACTTATTCTATTATTAAAAATGAATAAATAATTAAATCGATAGCACATAGTCAGTGACCCTATTCGCTGTACAGTTTTATTTTCTAGACGCATGATGTATGCAATGTTATTAACTAGATTTTTCCCATATACTAAATTAACTTTAGAGAACTTATATTCTATTTACGCTCTCCACAAGCATCGAAATCCTACAAAACTTCTTTGACATGTTCTTTAGGCGTCAATTAAACACTTACTGTCAGCTCTGTATGTTATATAGAATGTCTCTAAAGGATGTTGCCCAGACTTTGTCAAGACTTTTGGCAACACTTCCGCCCAGATTTCTGCTGAGGCTTCTCGCTAGACTTCTGCTAAGGCTTCATTCGCTGAGTTTAGACCAATTTAAATAAGGTAATTCACTTAACTTTCTTCAGTAATCGAGTTTTTCGTGGGTTTCCGTGGGTTATATAAGAAGCACAAATAATTTGCAAAAAATAAACTAATAAGCCATTTAATTGGTAGATCTATACATTTTTTTCTTTCAACACTGTGTTTTCAAATTAGGCAACTGCTACTAATTACATTATTTAAAAAAATCAGGAACTTTCATTCAAAAACTTTAGAATATATTGAATGTAATTTTTATCTAGAAAAAAAAATCGATTAGATCTATATTGATTTTAAATAAATGAAATCGAAAAAAAATCGATTAGATCTATATTGATTTTAAATAAATAAAATCGAAAAAAAAATCGATTAGATCTATATTGATTTTAAATAAATGAAATCGTAAAAAAAATCGATTAGACCTATATTGATTTTAAATAAATAAAATCGAAAAAAAAATCGATTAGATCTATATTGATTTTAAATAAATGAAATCGAAAAAAAAAATTGAATCATTTAGTTCTGAGAATTAAAGGAAATTCAGAAATTTTAAAACTAAAATCTTGATATAAATAGGAAGTGTCTAAAATATATATGTATATGTTATTTCTTGCTTTTGGAACATTGAAATTCAATGTAGCATTTTATATCAGCAAGTCATTTTTAAAATATAATGAATCGTTTTTTTTTGAAGCTCACAATATATGTCATAATTGTTTAAATCACAGTGTTAAAAAATGTTCAATAAATGTCAGGAATTTTCGTTCATAAATCATTTTTTCCAAGTAAAATTATTATAAATGCTTATTTGAGGTCGTTCAAATGTGAAAACATTTTTAAAGTAAAAATTAGGATGAGTTTGATTGTATTTATCATTTGTTGCGATGATTAAAACAGTTGTTCAGTAAAAGTGTGAATGTGTGTGTGTTTGTCTGTATGTGTGTGTATAAATGTGTGTATGTGTGTTTATGTGTGTGTTTATATGTGTGTGTATGTGTGTGTATGTATGTGTGTATGTGTTTGTATATGTGTGTGTATGTGCGTGTATGTGTGTGTATGTGTGTGTATGTGTGTGTATGTGTGTGTATGTGTGTGTATATGTGTGTATGTGTGTGCGTGTGTGTGTATGTGTGTGTATGTATGTGTGTATATGTGTGTATGTGTGTGTGTGTGTGCTTGTGTGTGTATGTGTGTGTGTACGTGTATGTGTGTGTATGTATGTGTAAGTGTGTGTGTGTGTATATGTGTGTGTATATGTGTATGTATGTGTGTGTGTATATGTGTGTGTGTGTGTGCGTGCGTGTGTGTGTATGTGTGTATGTATGTGTGCGTGAATGTGTGTGTGTATGTGCGTGTTTGTGTATGTGTGTGTATGTGTGTATGTGTGTGTGTATGTGTGTGTATGTGTGTGTGTATGTGTGTGTGTATGTGTGTGTATGTGTGTGTGTATGTGTGTGTATGTGTATGTATGTGTATGTGTGTATGTGTGTGTGTATGTGTGTGTAAGTGTGTGTGTATGTGTGTGTGTATGTGTGTGTGTATGTGTGTGTGTATGTGTGTGTAAGTGTGTGTGTATGTGTGTGTGTATGTGTGTGTATGTGTGTGTGTGTATGGTAAGCTTCGTCCTCTTTTTTTTAACAATAACAGGTTTGCAGGCAATCATTAGTGGGACACATGTTTTATTTTATTTTAAGAGACATTGCATCAACTGATAGTGACTGAAACGTACATCAATGTCAGATATTTATATACAGTGGTACATCAAGATACAAAAATTTATCCATTACGGGGTGGTTCTCATATCTTTGATATTTTGTATCTCGATTTAAGTTTTACGTTTAAAATACTTATTTCATTCCAAACCACATAGAAACAAACACTAAAACTAGAAAAATTCATTAAAACTATACAAAAAAGTAGAATGTTTCAATCCACCAAAGTATACATAATAAATCAAATAAATAATGAGAAAACAATGAATCTAGAAAATAAAAAATGAAAAACAACGTGTTTACAACTGAACCTTTCCAATGGGGTGATGTGTCGGAGAACGTGGTAGGGGAGGAGAACGGATGACAGAAAACATTAAGTATGAAAAACTATACTTACTAAAAAAAATTAATACGTTATGTATAAATCTGAGTAATGCTAAATAATTATATTTAGTTCAACTGTACTCTAAACAAACTTAACATAACACTTAAACTGTTTATTTATTTTTTTTTTAAAAATCGCTTCCTTTTGCGTTTTCTAATTTTCTGTTTCACCATCAAATACTTTTGCCTCACTTTCACCAACATCTTCTAGTCTTATTTAATTAAGTGTCAATAACAATATCTTCCTATACTAATGGTCTCTTATCTTCCTATACTAATGGTCTCTTATCTTCCTATACTAATGGTCTCTTATCTTCCTATACTAATGGTCTCTTATCTTCCTATACTAATGGTCTCTTATCTTCCTATACTAATGGTCTCTTTAAGAAATGCTGATCCAATGAGCTTGTTTTTGACTCTGTCAGGAGGCAAATGTCACTGAACTGGCGAGTTGAATGCAGTTAGGGGCGTGAAAGTACGTCACGCTCCAGAGGGGGGGGTTGTAAGAAAGTATGTCAGTTTGTGACAGGGGTGAAGGGGGTGTCCGGCCATGTGTGACGTCACGGTTTTTTTATGTTAAATTTTGATTATTTTGTTACTAAGAAATATATATTTTTGTATGAAAGTGTGACGTGCTTTAGGGGGGGGGGGTCCAAGATTTATGACAGTTTGTGACAATGGGGAGGTGGGAATCAAAAATGGTCAAAAATAGCGTGACGTACTTTATGGACGGCCCCTTAATGGATGCCCAATTTTGTAAGCTGCGCGTTTTTCGTATCTTGGATTTTCGATGTATCTTGAACCAGAAAAATCTTCTAGTGGCCTTTCGTATATTGAATTTTTGTATCTTGGAGCATTCGTTTCTCGAGATGCCTCTGTATATATATATATATTTTTTTTTAAAATATACTTTTCCTTGAAAAAAATTTATCCACACTTACTTCTCAAGACAAGGGGAAAGAGAGGTAAAAACGAGTAAACTCTTTTTTTCATGTAGTTATTTCCCTTAGGTCAGTATCGATCTTATTTCATTAATTTATATTCAGATTTTTTAAAACTGTTTCAGAATCTATAAGAACTTATTTAATAATTTATCTTTTGTGTCAGGTTTGAAATAAGGAAAGAGGTCAACGCCGCAGCCTTTAAAGTTTTTAAAAATAAAATTTTAGATATTAAAAACATTAAACAAATGACTTTTTATTTCATTGCGTTCATTATTTGGCATTCTTATTTCTGTGACAAATTTACCTACACATTGGGACTCAAATAAAGTGAAAATGATATAAACAAATGATTTAAGCAGTAAAATCATTTTTAATGAATGATATAATTTTATAAATAGAAAGAAAACAAAAACGACATTTCACCTTTAAAAAAATGGAAGGATTATTGAATAAACATTTTAAAGTTAAGGGACATGACTCTTCAAATTCTTCACAGAATTGAATAATTTATTGGATATGATCCCTTTGATAACTGCTGTAAACAATTTCAGTTTAAATTTTTTAATAATTTTAAAAATCAATTAATTAATTTAAAAAGTTATTACTATTACTTTGCTGCTCATAAAATTGCTTATTCTTCCTTTATCTTCATTTTTAGCTAAATTTGGTAAAGGTGAAAACAAAACCAAGTTAAAACAGTTAAGAAAAAAAAATGACTACAAAAAAAAAAAAGTAAATAACTACAGGACTATTTAACTGTATGTACTTTTTGTGGCTTTCCTGGTTACTATGTTTACTAAATACTTGTCTTATCTATAAAGCTGCGCCTTCTTTAACACAGGATTATTGCGTCCACTGACCATTCAGGTCTCTTCACGAATGATGCAGCGTTCACAGGCCATGGCTTTGGGGGTTCCACGCATTACCCGCCTCTATTTCCCTAACGAGTGTTGGGTATCCATTTTGAGCTGGGTGGACTCAGGGACGCCCCATGCCCCGGGAACAAATCCTTGCCTACACATGGATTCGAACCCGTGACCACCAGTACGCCAGCCGAAAATGTGTGCCACTCAAACACCGACTATTTTAATGCATTCTATCTTAGAATAACTATACGTTTTAATATTTTTTTTAAAAATGTAATTTGAATTAAAAAGTTTAAATCTGAAAATGATGGTAAAGATCCATATTAAAATAAATTATTAAAAACTTGTAAAATGTAGAAAAAACAACAACAACATTTTCTTTACAAAATAATAATCTCAAGACACTATGAGCTGAAAATTAAGTTAAGGGGACAAAAAACGACTAAAAAAGAAGAGAAATGTTCCGTAATTGTTTTTCTACTTTCAGTTTAAATAATTAAGTAGGTAACACTGGTGACTAGAGCTGTCAATTTTGTTGAAAAATAGTACACACGTACCCGTCGGAATTTCGAACGGTTACCCGGGTTACCCGTTTCAAACATAGCATAATTTCCCCCGTCATGACCGCTATCTGTTGGGAGATGCTGATCTTCTATCGAGCGCCTCCCCAGCCGGAGGATAGGGGAAAGCCCACCAAATATGGAGGGTACCGAGGAATTAAAATACCCGGGGTTGACCAAAATCAGCCCTACTGCCTTGTAGGAAGTGGAGGGATCCACATGGGCTAGGGACCCAACCCGAAACAAAGGCAGCTATCCAGAGAGCTGTGAGGGGCAACCCCCCAGATGGTTGTGCGCAGGGCTAACAACCCAGCCATGTAAAAAAAACATGTTAGAAAGCCAAGCAAATAAATAAAACCCGGACTGATATCAATGGAAATCGACCATGCCTGTAAATGGACGCGAATTTTGGTTAGCGACTTGGAATGTACTAGGCCTGTTCAGAACAGGAGCCTTAAACAATCTTATAATACAATTGAATAAATATAAGATATCCATTGCTGCACTGCTGGAAATTCGATATAAGAACCACCCATGAACTATACATTCTATATCAGGATTACACAGAAGTGCGACATTAAAAAGGGCAGCCTGCGCTGGGTAGAACACCTAGAAAGAATGTCAAATGAAAGAGGAGTAAAGAGGGTACAACATCAAAACCCCAGAGGAGAACGGCTCAAAGGAAGATTGATGGATGATGTTGGGAAAGTTCTACAACAATTGAGCATACAATATTTGAGAATAAATGCGTTGATATGACTGAGTGGAAAGAGAAGGTGAGGCAGGCCCAAGCCCTACATGGGCTGTAGTGGAAGGAGGTAGTGAGGCAGGCCCAAGCCCTACATGGGCTGTAGCGCCACAGGGATGGATGGATGACCGCTATATAATGTTACCTACCCACCTTCCATGCCCCCCATTTCACACAGTAGACACGCGGCCGACGTTCATAACTTTCGTCAAGCGATTTTTGCCGAATTTCCCCCCACCCCCACGTCAGAAATTTTTAGACTACACTCCAATTTTACGTCCTAAGGCATTTAAGTCTGTGAATTTGAACTTGAAAATCATTACACCCTGAAATCCACGTGAAACGTCTTTTTTAAAAAAAAGCAATCAAGTATTTAAGTGGAACTTTTATTTAAAGTTGCACGTTTTAATGTGGCGTCACATTTCTAAAATCACAAACACACCCCTCATGACAAATATGTGACCCCCTAATCCTATGGATGCAAAACGTCATTTATGGACGGCCCCTTACCCATCTTACACTAATTTATTGGCTTTAAAAACTGACAACTTTGGTTGTATTTATAAAATCAGCTTTGGGGCAAGGCACACGTGATAATGAACACACAAAACACAATCAAAGGGAGGGAGGAGATGGGGGTAGTTAAAAAAATCAAAATAGGAAACCCAATGTTGGCGTATTTCCGAGCAAAGTTAGTGTCAAAGCAAGGGTGTGTTTTTTTTAACAAACAGACCACACATACAGACCACTGACCACACATACAGATTACACATAAAGATTACACATACAGACCACACATACAGACCACACATACAGACCACACATACAGACCACACATACAGACCACACATACAGATTACACATACAGACCACACATACAGATCACACATACAGATCACACATACAGACCACACATAACAGACCACACATACAGATTACACATACAGACCACACATACAGACCACACATATAGACCACACATAAAGATTACACATACAGACCACACATACAGACCACACATACAGACCACACATACAGACCACACATACAGATTACACATACATACCACAAATACAGACCACACATAATAGACCACACATAACAGACCACACATACAGACCACACATACAGACCACACATACAGACCACACATACAGACCACACGTAACAGACCACACATACAGACCACACATACAGACCACACATACAGATCACACATACACACCACACATACAGACCACACATACAGACCACACATACATATTACACATAAAGATTACACATACAGACCACACATACAGACCACACATACAGACCACACATACAGACCACACATACAGACCACACATACAGATTACACATACAGACCACACATACAGACCACACATATAGACCACACATAAAGATTACACATACAGACCAAACATACAGACCACACATAACAGACCACACATACAGACCACACATACAGACCACACATACAGATCACACATACAGATCACACATACATACCACACATAACAGACCACACATACAGATCACACATACAGATCACACATAACAGACCACACATACAGACCACTCATACAGACCACACATAACAGACCACACATACAGATCACACATACAGACCACACATACAGACCACACATACAGACCACATACAGACCACACATACAGATTACACATACAGACCACATATACAGACCACACATCAATACCACACATACAGAACACACATCAAGACCACACATACATATCACATACATCAAATATTTAGGAGACTAAATACCAGGCTTGTCCATAGGAATGTTATTCCCATGGGATTCCCATGGGAAACGTCCCATGGGATGGGATAGCACATATTTGTATTTCCCATGTATTTAAAATAATAAAATGAGAGTGTCAGAATGATACTGAATTGTTATACAGTTACTAAATTTTGTCGTTTTGCATGTCTTTGTGTATATGAAGTCCTATTTAGTAGACACTAAACCTAACTTTCAAATATTTAAAACTTTTATTTTAAATGTATTTCTTATTATTAGGGTTGTTATCGATTAAATTAAATTTAATCGTTAACCTTTGAAAAATTACTGATTAATTAATTAATAATTTTGTTAAAGCTAAAAATAAAGATGTATCACGTCATTAAACTGAAAATTTAAAGGGAAGAAATTGAAACAGGCAATTGATTTTTTTATATTGTATTATTTTTAAAACATAGCAATACAAATACTTAAAATAACGTATTTCAGTTTAGGCACTTGGATGAAAATTTTTAATTAATTTTAAAATATAAAAGTAATACAGCTATATAGAAATTGTTTGATGATAAACAAAAACATAGAGATCATATTTTATCCCAAGTGGTTCAATAGTTATGATTTTTTAAGACATCAAAATCACTTTTTTTCACTATGTTGTTTTCCTTCACATTTTTTGCCCTTATAGGCATTTTTTAAAAAAGTGTTCATAACTTAAGTACCGGATTTTAAATTTAATTTCATTTTTAAAATATATTGTTAGGAAATATATTAAACTATAAGTAGTTCAATATGATGTCAATGAATTTCAATTTTGTTATTGTTAATTAATTAAAAACAATGTTTTTTAATATCATTGTCCTTATAAAACAGGTTATTTTAAAGTTTACACACTTGAAGTCTTTACTATAAATGGAGAAGTTGTACGTAAAAAAAGCAATTATTAATTTTTAATAATTAATTATTTATTAATAAATTGAAAATAAATTTTAAAAACATTTTCTTTAATTTTAATCGCTTAAAATTATTTTAATAAATAAAAAATTTACCAATTAATCGAGAAATTAATCGGTTATTTCCGCAGCTCTAATATTAATATTATAATAGTAATCCCATGGAATGGGATGGGATGGGATGGGACAGGCATAAATTGCCATGGGATGGGATGGGACAGAAAAATTTGTCACATAGACAAGCCTGCTAATTAAACCTCACATCTAGTCCACATAAACCTCACACCTAGTCCACATAAACCTCAAATCTAGTCCACATAAACCTCACATCTAAACCTCACATCTAGTCCACATAAACCTCACATCTAAACCTCACACCTAGTCCACATAAACCTCACATCTAGTCCACATAAACCTCACATCTAAACCACACATCTAGTCCACATAAACCTCACACCTAGTCCACATAAACCTCACATCTAAACCACACATCCAAACCACGTACACCAGACATCCAACCACACCAGTTTGCCCACTCCATTTGGAGAACACCCTGCAAGTGAAAGAATTGATTCGAGTAGATGAGTGAATTTTTTAATGTATCATTTACTAGCAAAATACCCACGCTTTGCAGCGTAAAATAAGGATTTCAGTTATCTTTGAGAAACCACTTTTAATTTTCGATAATATATGTATACATAAAACGTGTTTCTACTTCTCTCTCTCAGTTTCCAAGCAAAATGTTCAAATTTTCCCCGGTCTGTTGACCCCTGAGAGAGGTGACCCAGTGCACATCGCCCGTGCATGACGCCAGACTCGACCTGATCCCTAGATCCCAGTCTCAGAGGCCACTCGCCAACAACTTGACCCCCAACGCAGTTTGTTTATCCGCTCTGGTATAGCGGCTGGGGACGAGGAATCGATCTCTTCCAACTTTGATCATGTGAGTGATACTGTACGGTAATCGATTCTTCCCACATAATTGAAACTTCACACCCAGGTGTGGAACTGGAATCAGCGACACGATTTCTCAGATCATTGTCATGATTACATTCTTAACAGGCCCCAACTCTAAGCTTTTCTGAGCGTCCTTGACATACGGCGTGAGAGCTCGCACCCCGCCCCCTCCTCTACCCAGACTTGCTCTCAGTACTCTATATTTTAACCTTACATATTAGGTTGTCTGTTCTTCACTCAACTGACTTCTGCTAATGTTTACGTCTGTCATTAGAAATAATATAACATTAAATAAAAGGAAATAGTTTAGTAGCTAATTAAAAAAAAAATAAAATACAATTTTTTAAAAGTCTTTGGGGAATAAAAAATTGAAATCAATCATTCATTAAAATATAGGAAACATTTCATTTTTAAAAAAAAAATAAAAACTGGGTTAAGTTTAAATGGGCTTTCTATTAATTTCACTTAATTCTTGCGACCAAACTTTATTTCAATTTTCAATTGAACACCGCCCATTCACAAACACCACCCATTAGCCAAACACCTCCCGTTCACCAAACACCGCCCATTAGCCAAACACCGCCCAATCACCAAACAGTTGGTGTCACAATAGGAGAAAACTGCAAATTGAAGCTATATCGTGTAGAAAATAGCATAGCTTAAATTTAGAGCTAATGGAACAAACTAAAAAAATCTTGCCTAACAGTAATCGACAGGTTGGAAAAAAACGAGGTCTTTATAAAAATTAATCTAACATGTATACAATCTCCTAGTAATCTAGCTTTAAATTGTCTTGCAAACACAAGCAATGATGTTAAACCCTTGTTAAATAAACATATAACACCATCTCTGTGATCAAACGTATAAAAATAGTGTTCAATCATCAGAAATATTCGCTGGAATTCCAAATATGCCAGGCTGACTTTTTGTTAAAAAATAAAAACCCAACAAAACAATGAAGCTCAAATGATTGCGTTACTTGTTGCCAGACACACAAAAAAAACGAAAATTTACCGACACAAATTAAATCATTACTAGCTCCACGGGGGTTTCCCCCACACTCTTCTGCCTCTATGGGAGAGGAATGTACATTGATTAGTGGCAAAGCCGTTTGGAATCAAACACAGCGATACGTCTTTATTATTCTTGAAAATGGCGTCAGTCAGTGACTCGCCGACCGGACAAGACCACACATTATGTCTCGTATTAAGTCTTGATGGCTGAAGACGGCAACTGTCCCTGTGACGTACTGCTGGTCATAAATCGCTCACATCAACACACGCCGACCACACATCTCACACACTTTGGTGAAACCGAGTAACTCTGTAAGAAAAAAACAACAAACACCAACTCAACTTTCAGAGCTCACATTTTATTTTAAGGCCCTGTATTTTTTAAAATCCAAATTTTTGGTGTTTGCATTTAGCCCGAAAATTTGTCTCACAAATTGTTGGTAAGGGTTACCCGGGGGGACCCATTTGATCCCATTAACACTGCTGGTGTCTTATGGTGCATCTATTTAGATCCACTGCACCCAAATGTACTGATTTCCCAATACAATGCCACTAGCCTAATTTTTTTTTTAAACGTGATGCAATATATACAATCTTACTTCTTAAGAAAAGGTAATATAGGAATGGCATTAATACTACCTCATATCTAATTATCTTCAAAAATGTTTCTTTAAAAAACTAAATTTTTATAGATTTTTTTTCCATGTCATGATTTTCTAGATAAAATATCGATGGCTCAAGTTAGCATAATTTATATTGCCAGGTTTTTGCCGTAACTGAAGTTCTTAAAAATAACACAAGTGACTATCCAGTATTTATTTTTACAAAGAAATTCAAATTACGCAATGTCCCATTTGGTTCACGCCTTTATTCCATTTAGTTTAAACCCCATCCCATTTACTTTACACCCAATCCCATTTAGTTTACACCCCGTCCAATTTGGTTTACACCCCATCCCATTTCTTTTACACCTCATCTCATTTAGTTCACATCCCATCCCATTTAGTTTACACCCCATCCCATTTAGTTTACACCCCATCCCATTTAGTTTACACCCGTCGTATCTTGTTTACTCTTTCTCACATCTTTTAAGAGTCAATGTCGCTGAGACAACAGAAAGCCCATAACATCATAGTTAAATGTTTCCTAACGGAAGCTTGTTCGAAATCACTTTTCAAACTTGAGAAAAATAAAGCAAAGACTTTCCTCATGTTTAAAATAATTTAATTATTATTTATTTTGCATCTCATTTTTAACAAGGAAAATTTAAAATGCGGTTGAAAAATAATTTGAGAACCACTGAAATTTTGTGTTGAACACTTGATTGACAGACCCTGATATCTACAGTGGACCTCGACGATGAAAAACACTGACAACATCTCCAGTTGAGACATCTTGCTGACAACGTTTGGCTGTGATACCACGTTTGAGCTCTCTCTCCTCCCCCCCCCCCAAACTACGCTCCACCCATCCATCCACCTCGCACAGACCTACTTGCCGTTTGATGCCGAAGACAGACGTAAATTGCCGGAGTGCCAGACTTGGGGGCAGTGAATTCTATGACAATGATGATGAGCCAGACTCGCCGGGGGCAGTCTGATGGGACATCTCAGCTGGACTGTATGGCCGTGATTTACATCGCCGCCATGTTGGCTGGGACGCCGGTCCCAGAGGGTCGCTCTGAGACCTTAACGGGAAATGACGCAGTTGTCTTCTTATAGTCAATGTTGCGCCATGAATTGATGAGCTTGAAGGAGGTCATAATAAAATTTACAGCGCTAAAAAATGTTGATGTTTTGTTTCACGACTGTAAGAAACCTAATAAAATTTGATGTTTTGTTTCGCGGCTATTTGAAACTTTAAGAAATTTGATGTTTTGTTTCGCGGCTATTCGAAACCTCAAGATATTTGATGTTTTGTTTCACGCAATTCGAAACCCAAAAAATTTTGATGTTTTGTTTCACTGCTATTCGGAACCTCAAGAAAGTTGATTTTTTGTTTCATGGCTATTCGAAACCTCAAGAAATTTGATGTTTTGTTTCACGGCTATTCGAAACCTCAAGAAATAGGATGTTTTGTTTCGCGGCTATTCGAAACCTCAAGAAATTGGATGTTTTGTTTCGCGGCTATTCGAAACCTCAAGAAATTTGATGTTTTGTTTCACGGCTATCCGAAACCTCAAGAAATTGGATGTTTTGTTTCGCGGCTATTCGAAACATCAAGAAATTTTATGCAAACGTACAGATACGTGGTGACATACACAGCTCAAGTGGGAGCCCGGTGGGACTTTCGAATTGGGACAACCCTCCCCCTCCCTAGCTACACCACTGGCTCTTCCCCTGCCCGAAGTCTTTCTGACATTCGCCACACCATCCGCTCTATCTACATCTTGCCAACCAAATCCTGATACCCTACCCTCGAAACCAACATATCAGCCCCTCGCCATGCACGAATGACCCCGCCAATGTACCAGTGCTCTGTTTTCATATCGGCCCTTAAACAAAACCTTATTGAATGCCCTTAGCTGTTACTGGCACTCAATGCTTCTTGTTATTTTGTCTAGGGGCCGTCTATAAATGACGTCATGCGATTTTGGCCGATTCACCCCCCCCCAGTGTCCACAGACCACATCTCACATGTGTCCACAAACCACATCTCACATGTGTCCACATACCACATCTCACATGTGTCCACATACCACATCTCACGTGTGTCCACAGACCACATCTCACATGTGTCCACAGACCACATCTCACATGTGTCCACAAACCACATCTCACATGTGTCCTCATACCACATCTCACATGTGTCCACAGACCACATCTCATATGTGTCCACATACCATATCTCACATGTGTCCACAGACCACATCTCACATGTGTCCACAGACCACATCTCACATGTGTCCACAGACCACATCTCACATGTGTCCACAAACCACATCTCACATGTGTCCTCATACCACATCTCACATGTGTCCACAGACCACATCTCATATGTGTCCACAGACCACATCTCACATGTGTCCACAGACCACATCTCATATGTGTCCACAAACCACATCTCACATGTGTCCACAGACCACATCTCATATGTGTCCACAAACCACATCTCACATGTGTCCACATACCACATCTCACATGTGTCCAAAAACCACATCTCACATGTGTCCACAGACCACATCTCACATGTGTCCACAGACCACATGTCACGTGTGTCCACATACCACATCTCACATGTGTCCACAAACCACATCTCACATGTGTCAACAAACCACATCTCACATGTGTCCACAGACCACATCTCACATGTGTCCACAAACCCCATCTCACATGTGTCCACAGACCACATCTCACATGTGTCGACAAACCACATCTCACATGTGTCCACATACAACATCTCACATGTGTCCACAAACCACATCTCACATGTGTTCACATACCACATCTCACATGTGTCCACAAACCACATCTCACATGTGTCCACAGACCACATCTCACATGTGTCCACAAACCACATCTCACATATGCCCACAAACCACATCTCACATGTGTCAACAAACCACATCTCACATGTGTCCACAAACCACATCTCACATGTGTCCACAAACCACATCTCACAAGTGTCCACAGACCACATCTCACATGTTTCCCCACAGACCACATCTCACATGTTTCCCAAGACCACATCTCATATGTGTCCTCATACCACATCTCATATGTGTCCACAAACCACATCTCACATATTTCCACCGACCACATCTCACATGTGTCCACAGACCACATCTCACATGTGTCCACAGACCACATCTCACATGTGTCCACAGACCACATCTCACAAGTGTCCACATACCACATCTCACATGTGTCCACAGACCACATCTCACAAGTGTCCAAAGACCACATCTCATATTGTTTCCCCACAGACCACATCTCACAAGTGTCCACAGACCACATCTCACAAGTATCCACAGACCACATCTCACATGTGTCCACAAACCACATCTCACATGTGTCCACAGACCACATCTCACATGTGTCCACATACCACATCTCACATGTGTCCACAAACCACAACTCACATGTGTCCACAAACCACATCTCACATGTGTCCACAAACCACATCTCACATGTGTCCACAGACCACATCTCAGATGTGTCCACAGACCACATCTCACATGTGTCCACATACCACATCTCACATGTGTCCCCAGACCACATCTCACATGTGTCCACATACCACATCTCACAAGTGTCCTCATACCACATCTCACATGTGTCCACAAACCACATCTCACATGTGTCCACATACCACATCTCACATGTGTCCACAAACCACATCTCACAAGTGTCCACAGATCACATCTCACAAGTGTCCACAGACCACATCTCATATGTGTCCTCATACCACATCTCACATGTGTCCACAAACCACATCTCACAAGTGTCCACAGACCACATCTCACATGTGTCCACAAACCACATCTCACAAATGTCCACATACCACATCTCACATGTGTCCACAAACCACATCTCACAAGTGTCCACAGACCACATCTCATATGTGTCTACAGACCACATCTAACATGTGTCCACAAACCACATCTCAAAAGTGTCCACAGACCACATCTCACATGTGTTCACAAACCACATCTCACAAGTGTCCACAGACCACATCTCACATATATCCTCATACCATATCTCACAAGTGTCCACAAACCACATCTCACATGTGTCCACAGACCACATCTCACATATGTCATCATACCAAATCTCACATGTGTCCTCAAACCACATCTCACAAGTGTCCACAGACCACATCTCACATGTGTCCACAAACCACATCTCACATATGTCCACAAACCACATCTCACATGTGTCAACAAACCACATCTCACATGTGTCCACAAACCACATCTCACATGTGTCCACAAACCACATCTCACATATGTCCACAGACCACATCTCACAAGTGTTCACAGACCACATCTCACATGTTTCCCCACAGACCACATCTCACATGTTTCCCAAGACCACATCTCATATGTGTCCTCATACCACATCTCACATGTGTCCACAAACCACATCTCACATATTTCCACCGACCACATCTCACATGTGTCCACAGACCACATCTCACATGTGTCCACAGACCCCATCTCACATGTGTCCACAGACCACATCTCACAAGTGTCCACATACCACATCTCACATGTGTCCACAGACCACATCTCACAATTGTCCAAAGACCACATCTCATATTGTTTCCCCACAGACCACATCTCACAAGTGTCCACAGACCACATCTCACAAGTATCCACAGACCACATCTCATATGTGTCCTCATACCACATCTCACATGTGTCCACAAACCACATCTCACAAGTGTCCACAGACCACATATCACATGTGTCCACAAACCACATCTCACAAATGTCCACATACCACATCTCACATGTGTCCACAGACCACATCTCACAAGTGTCCACAGACCACATCTCATATGTGTCTACAGACCACATCTCACATGTGTCCACAAACCACATCTCAAAAGTGTCCACAGACCACATCTCACATGTGTCCACAAACCACATCTCACAAGTGTCCACAGACCACATCTCACATATGTCCTCATACCACATCTCACAAGTGTCCACAAACCACATCTCACATGTGTCCACAGACCACATCTCACATGTGTCCACAGACCACATCTCATATGTGTCCACAGACCACATCTCATATGTGTCCACAGACCACATCTCATATGTGTACACAGACCACATCTCATATGTGTCCACAGACCATATCTCACATGTGTCCACAAACCACATCTCACATGTGTCCACAAACCACATCTCACATGTGTAAACATACCACATCTCACATGTGTCCACAGATCACATCTTACATGTTTCCACACAGACCACATCTCACATGTGTCCACATACCACATCTCACATGTGTCCACAGACCACATCTCACATGTTTCCCCACAGACCACATCTCACATGTGTCCACAGACCACATCTCACATGTGTCCACAGACCACATTTCACATGTGTCCACAGACCACATCTCACATGTGTCCACAGACCACATCTCACATGTGTCCACAGACCACATCTCATATGTGTCCACAGACCACATCTCATATGTATCCACAGACCACATCTCATATGTGTCCACATACCACATCTCACATGTGTCCACAAACCACATCTCACATGTGTCCACAAACCACATCTCACATATGTTAACATACCACATCTCACATGTGTCCACAGACCACATCTCACATGTGTCCACAGACCACATCTCACATGTGTCCACAGACCACATCTCACATGTGTCCACAAACCACATCTCACATGTGTCCACACAGCGCATCTCACATGTGTCCACAGACCACATCTCACATGTGTCCACAGACCACATCTCACATGTGTCCTCATACCACATCTCACATGTGTCCACAGACCACATCTCACATGTGTCCACAGACCACATCTCACATGTGTCCACAAACCACATCTCACATATGTCCACATACCACATCTCACATGTGTCCTCATACAACATCTCACATGTGTCCACAGACCACATCTCACATGTGTCCACAGACCACATCTCACATGTGTCCTCATACCACATCTCACATGTGTCCACAGACCACATCTCACATGTGTCCACAGACAAAATCTCATATGTGTCCACAGACCACATCTCAAAAGTGTCCACAGACCACATCTCACATGTGTCCTCATACCACATCTCACATGTGTCCACAAACCACATCTCACAAGTGTCCACACACCACATCTAACAAGTGTCCACAGACCACATCTAACAAGTGTCCACAGACCACATCTCACATGTGTCCACATACAACATCTCACATGTGTCCACATACCACATCTCACATGTGTCCACAGACCACATCACACATGTGTCCACAAACCACATCTCACATGTGTCCACA
>MUZC01002196.1:811939-843952 GCA_002072015.1 Radix auricularia
TTCTAGTTTAAATAAGACTGCACATAATAGGATGCTGTTCTGGTTTAAATAAGACTGCACATAATAGGATGCTGTTCTGGTTTAAATAAGACTGCACATAATAGGATGCTGTTCTGGTTTAAATAAGACTGCACATAATAGGATGTTGTTCTGGTTTAAATAAGACTTCACATAATAGGATTCTGTTCTGGTTTAAATAAGACTGCACATAATAGGATGCTGTTCTGGTTTAAATAAGACTGCACATAATAGGATGCTGTTCTGGTTTAAATGAGACTGCACATAATAGGATGCTGTTCTGGTTTAAATAAGACTGCACATAATAGGATGCTGTTCTGGTTTAAATCGCTTTACTCAATATATTCATGTATCTAATCGGGTCACGGACCCCAGTATTCTCCAGTTGATGAATCTTGTTCTTGGTCGAATCCCTATCGATCCATTTGATCCCATATTTTGGTGGGATTAGAAAACCCAGTATAATCCCATTGCATAATAAGATCCCATTTTTCATGCAATTCCTTTACCCAAAGAATCCCATAATTTAGTTGGATCATATTTCCCAGCGTGATCCCGTTGAATAATGGGATCCAGTTTAATAATGGAGTTCTGTTTAATAAGGGGGTCCTGTTTAATAATGGGGTCCTGTTTAATAATGGGGTCCTGTTAAATAATAGGGTTCTGTTTAATAATGGGGTTCTGTTTAATAATGGGGTCCTGCTTAATAAGGGGGTCTAGTTTAATAATGGGGTTATGTTTAATAATGGGGTTCTGTTTAATAAGGGGGTCCTGTTTAATAAGGGGGCCCTGTTTAATAAGGGGGTCCTGTTTAATAAGAGGGTCCTGTTTAATAAGGGGGTCCTGTTTAATAAGGGGGTCCTGTTTTTAAGAAGGGGGTCCTGTTCACGTTTAAATCACTTTTTTCCATGTGACCCCATCTGCTTACGAAATCTGATTTCTTGGTGGGTAACCAATCCTAGTAGCTTTAAGTTAAATGGGATTCCCCTCTAGAGGGATCCCATTCCCTGTGAGATCCCCTTCTGGTCTATGCGTTTTCTCGTTGGATCCCGACTGTATTATGCAGGTACCTACCGAATAGAATTGGTTTCACGAATACACAAAGTAACGTTTACTGATGATCTACACTTTAATGTTCCGATAACAAGCTCCGACCATAGACCTTTTCTCTTACATAATGTGTATAAGGTATTCATGTGAATGTTTGTGGACAGTATTATTAATGTTATGATAACACCCTTTATAAAAATCAGTTTTTTCTCCTATTAGAAATATAAATTAAATTTTATTATTTTTTAGATTAATTTTTTTATAAAATTTTTAAAATTGAATTTAATTATTTGAACTTTCAAATATATGTTTAAGAAATGTTTTGACAGTTACACAATAAAGACATATTTAAATAATTAACCTGTACATAGACTCATGATATTAGTCAACGTTGTCATAATTCTGCTGAGAATACTCTGAGCCACCAAGTTTGAAGTCTCTTTAATTCTTTTTGGTTGCTAGTATGTCATATATTTGTGGTAGCTAGTATGTCATATAGTCGTGGTAGCTAGTATATTATATAGTCGTGTTAGCTATTATATTATATAGTCTTGGTAGCTAGTATATCATATAGTCTTGGTAGCTAGTATATAATATAGTCGTGTTAGCTATTATAGTATATATTCGTGGTAGCTAGTATATCATATAGTCGTGGTAGCTAGCATATCATATAGTCATGTTAGCTAATATATCATATAGTCATGGTAACTAATATATCATTTAGTAGTGGTAGCTAATATATCATATAGTAGTGGTAGCTAGTATATTATATAGTCGTGGTAGCTAGAATATTATATAGTCGTGGTAGCTAAAATATCATATAGTCGTGTTAGCTAGTATATTATATTGTCATGCATAATCCAGCACAAGTCAAAAAGTGCCATCTATAGACAATGACAAGCCACACACAAAACCAAGCAGTAATGGAAAACAAACTCGATTGGTTATGAACATCAATATTGCATTTTCTTTAATTCCTATCAGTTCTCATAGAATCTCTATAACACCAATGAGTTGCTAGGTTGTCTGTAACAACAGCAGCAAACAAAAGAGACGGAGCGCATAATAAAGCTGAGCCAATATGGTTTGGGAGATATGTGTTTGTGTATGTTTCCAGTAACTGGAGAGTTCATGAAGTCAGCAATGATAATAACACATGAATATAAAAGAAAATTTAAAAAGAATCATGAAATTTTTGGGTTCAAAACATGAAAACGAAATGTTTTAAAATCACACGAAATTATTCACAATCATCTCATTAAATTATGAACCTGGCAAATTTTAATTACGATGTGAAAATGACAAATAAATGAAACAAATTACGCCAGATGATTTTTTAATATTTTTTGGCCACAGTGATTTGACATAGATAATCTATAGACAGTATGTACAGCTGGTTTTGTTAAAAATATTTTCATCATGCATGTACAAATGTAGAGATAACACAAGGTAGATTAAAGGAACACATACAAAAAGTACGTTGTAATGATATACACAGCTTATGGCAATACTATCGTTAGAGATTTGTTCACAATGGAGGGGGGTGAATATCAGGGGTATCTGATACGTGGGATGTCTGCACACCAGGGGTGTATGCACACCAGGGGTGTCTGCACACCAAGAGTGTCTGCACACCAAATGTGTCTGCACACCAGGGGTGTATGCACACCAAGGGTGTCTGCACACCAGGGGTGTCTGCACACCAGGGGTGTATGCACACCAAGAGTGTATGCACACCAGGGGTTTCTGCACACCAGGATTGTCTGCACACCAGGGGTGTATGCACACAAAAGGGTGTATGCACACCAGGGGTGTCTGCACACCATAGGTGTATGCACACCAGGGGTGTATGCACACCAGGGTTGTATGCACATCAAGGTTGTATGCACACCAGGGTATATGCACACCAATGGTGTCTCAATACCTTTGGTGACTCAAGGGCAGAGTTACCTATACCATTTCTCACACCTATTTGATTTATTAACCTGTATTTTATACATTCACTTTTGTCCAGACTAATTCTTTTCATAACGCATAGAAACACAGGCCGTTTTGATCTCAACACGCGTTGTCAGTGCTAGACATTGGAGAGCCTCTACATGCATAAGATGAATGGCGTGACATGGAATATAATTATACAAGCATTCAAATAACCTTTGTTCAGACAAGTAAAAATGAAATTAAAGATAAGCATGGAGTTGCTTGATAAACAATGATTTTTTCAAATATCATTTAAAAGTGAAATGACATAATTTTTAAAAAATGGAGAGTAAAAATATGCCTTCTAGTGTACATCGATTGAAAGTATTAGTTTTAAGGGTGTGTTTAAGCGTTTCATAAAATTAAATATGTCTTCTAATATAGATCAATTGAAAGTATTAATTTTAAGGGTTTGTTTATGTGTTCCATAAATTTAAATTCAACTTTCAAACATGATTCGATATTATATTTTTACAAACGTTCATATTTTTTTTAAAAAGTACTTAGAGTTGCTGTCTCGTTCATAACGTTGCACCTGTTTCTCGGTGTCTAATGGTATTTTTAACTTTTCTAGAGTAGCCAAATATTTCAGACTTCAATTTATAATTGAAATGGAATGCCACCCGTGAAGGGTTGGGGAGGGGTGGGCGCCCACCGTCCACTACACCAATGACTTTTCTTCTTCAGAACTCGATTTCTCACTTTAAAGTGTACATGTAAATAGCTAAAATAACTCAAATATTATCGAAAGTACATCTTAAAAGTACATTTGACTGCGTTGCTGACGATATAAATTTCAATCGAATAATTTGTAGATGAATGTTTTGGACACATTAGTAAAGTTTTCAAATTTGCTAAACTGGATAAAAATACAAAGTAAACAAGAGATGAGGATATAGTATTGTTCTACCTGAGGCCAGGTCATTCTACCTGTGTCCAGGTTGTTCTACCTGAGGCCAGGTCATTCTACCTGTGTCCAGGTTGTTCCACCTGTGTCCTGGTTGTTCTACCTGTGTCCAGGTTGTTCTACCTGTGTCCAGGTTGTTCTACCTGTGTCCAGGTTGTTCTACCTGTGTTCAGGTTGTTCTACCTGTGTCCAGGTTGTTCTACCTGTCTCCAGGTTGTTCTACCTGTGTCCAGGTTGTTCTACCTGTGTCCAGGTTGTTCTACCTGTGTTCAGGTTGTTCTACCTGTGTCCAGGTTGTTCTACCTGTCTCCAGGTTGTTTGTTTTTTAGTGACAGTTTTCAGGATTCAAAATAAGACAAATTAAAGGACCATAGATCCAGCTCAAATATTCAAAATTGATTATCTTTGCCTGATTAGCCTATAACAGATGTCCTCCAGTCCAGTGTGAATAGGACTGTGGTCAGTTTCTCAACAACAACACACAGTTTAGGACAAATCCTACATATTTATGTACAAATAAAATTTAAACTCAAATACACACCTACCCAATATACAGTGGAAAAAGATAAATACAGCCAAACACTTTCAGAAGCCAAACACCTTATTTAGCGTATAGAATAGGACTGCGATAAAGCTTTTAAGTAAAACTCCTTATTTGGCAAATTGTACAAATTCATGGAAGAAGAAATTTAAACATGTTTTTTCTTTATAATTAATTTTAACACACATTTTATTTACTGAATGTCTTTAGCATAAGATTTTTTTTTAAAAACTGCAAATTCTTTTCCTACTTTGGGGTGCTGAATTACTGCTCTTTGATTAACTTTACAAAAAGTTTCTGGGTTTTATGTAATAAATATGATTGAATACGCATTTGGTTTGATTTTTCAAAACATTATCATTTAATACAAATATTACGGACATGAAAATAAATTTATTTAATTAATATGTTTTTAAACTTGTGCACAGTAAACTCTGCACCCTACCCGCCCCTCTATGAAACAAGCAGACGTGAAGATGACACTACTAGGGTCTGCAGATGATCTACAGTACCCGCCCCTCTATGAAACAAGCAGACGTAAAGAGGACACTACTAGGGTCTGCAGTCGATCTACAGTGACAAACAAAACAACCCAGATTGGGTACGTTACGTGTTTACAAAAGAATTCTTCCACAAACTTCCCAACACAATCACTTGTATTAGTCGCTAGGGGAACGGTCTTTTATAATAAAGAAATTGAAATACATACAGATAATTAGCGGTTAATATTCCGCACAATGGAACGACTGCCAATCTGAACATGAAGAAGATACATGCAGATATCTAGTATCAATAGTCTCATCTTGTCGAAAACCTTTCCATGTTTGAGTAGGCTATAAGTGCTGAACTCAACATACACAGTTGTATGTTTGAACAGCTGACGTACTGAAATCAACATAGAACGTTGCATGTTTTAAAAAACAGATATGCTAAAAACCAACAGCATTGCATGTTTCAGTATCGGTGCCGAACTCAACATACACAGTTGTATGTTTGAACAGCTGACCTGCTGAAATCAACATAGAACGTTACATGTTTCAGTGTCAGTGCCGAACTTAAACTGCACTGTTGTACGTTTTCAAAGATGCGGTCTACTCACTCTCTACACATCGGATTTGTTGGTTCAGCTTTAATTCACTAATATACTCTCGTCTTTATATACAAGTTGTTCAAGGTCCGCAAATACAATCTTCTTAACTTGACAGAATATACATTTATGATTTTTACCTCGAAAAACATGTGCTAGAAAGATGAGACAGGTAAACGGCTTTGTAATTGTTGTGTTAATACGTTTGGGGACATCACAGGTTCACGCATACCTTTATGAGAAAACAGCTGCTTCATGTAATTATATAATGCATAACAAGAATTAATAAATATCTCATTGAACAATTTGTATCTAATCAGGGGTAGATAATCAGTGTCAGGTGCTAACAAAAAATATGTACATCATTAAATGGTCATTTAAACTGAAGAGATTTTTAGTAAGGTAAGTCAATTGGTGTAATGGATCCAGTGTAGCTATGTGCTGTTATGTAGGGATTTGAGTTGTTATGTAGTGTTGTGTGTTGTTATGTAGTGATTTGTTTTGTTATGTAGTGATTTTTGTTGTTATGTAGTGTTGTGTGTTGTTATGTAGTGATTTGTTTTGTTATGTAGTGATTTTTGTTGTTATGTAGTGTTGTGTTTTGCTACGTGTTGTTATGTAGTGTTGTGTGTTGTACTTGTGTGTGATTTGATGTGGTCTATGTGTGAGGGTTTTTTTTTCAGCTGTGGTGCTGCTGTGATCTGGTTTGGTCAGTGTAGTGTTGTGTGTTCAGTTGTGGTCAGGTGAGGTCAGTTGTGTGTACAGCTGTGGTCAGTTGTGTGTACGTTGTGGTCAGGTGAGGTCAGTTGTGTGTTCAGTTGTGGTCAGGTGAGGTCAGTTGTGTGTTCATTTGTGGTCATGTGAGGTCAGTTGTGTGTTCAGTTGTGGTCAGGTGAGGTCAGTTGTGTTTGTACAGTTGTGGTCAGGTGAGGTCAGTTGTGTGTTCAGTTGTGTTCAGGTGAGGTCAAATGTGTGTACAGTTGTGGTCAGGGGAGGTCAAATGTGTGTACAGTTGTGGTCAGGTGAGGTCAGGTGTGTGTAGTTGGTGCTGCTGAACATTTGGTATTTTATTTCATACAATTATCTTCCATCAGTGGTTCCCAAACTACACCAACTCCGTTTTTTTTTTTTTTGAAGAATAGATTTAGAAAAACTGATTGTTACTTTTAAATTTTGAAACATAGATCTATCTTTAAATAAACTGTTCTTTCGTGACGTCCCTTGTTATTTAAAACTCTAATATCTAACACTGACGCTAATCCTAACTACTAGCCTTATTATTTACCCTATCCCCTAACACAGCGGCTCTTTAAAATTTGGTCAACGCCCACACTCCATACCCTTTTAAACTATATTTCTACTTCCGGTTACCGTTATTGGTGGCAGGGCCCCCAGTTTACATTGAGAAGTTCAGGGGAGGGTTGGCCTAGATTGGCCTGGTTGTTGACTGTGTTATGATGTACAGCAGTGATTCTCAAACCTTTTAGTGTGGCGGACCGGTAGACATTTTTCCACTGCACCAGGGACCGGTGAACTATTCTCCCTGTACTGATGTGTAGCAAAATGTTCCATTTTTTTGTTAATTTCTGCGGGCAGACATCGGATGGCCCACGGACCGGCACCGGTCAGCGAACCAGCACTTTGAGAAGCACTGTTGTACAGGATCCTGATCCCCTGTATTTCCAACGCCCCACATTGATGACATATTTCTACCTCAGACCTAGCATTAATTCAGATCTCGTGTCTCTTGCTTATTAAAAGAAAGACTCTAGTTCTAGAGCTATAAACTGAAGTTATCATTAAATTTTTTTGTGATAAAATATTATATAAGAGGATCTTGATACAAAATTTATCATGTTAAAAAATAGTAAGTATAATTTACAACAGTCATATAACCTTTCAAAGTATACTCATTTGATTGTTACTACATTATCATTTGAGACAATGGGCCCGGATAATACAGAAATTGTTTTGTTTTGTTAATGGCTATTAAAATAATTTTAAAAAATAAATTGCCTTCAATAATTCAAAAAAAATCCCAACATGTAATAACAATAGTAGGAAATAAGACTGGGATGTTGCTAGGCAACAAGCACAAACATACAGACAACATTGACCAAAAAAGACAAGATTGACATTAAACACGGGATTGACCTTATACGCAAGGCTGAATTTAAAGCCGAATTTGACCTTAAGGTCTTTTTGAATACATTTTAACTTCAAATCAACTCAAATCTTTCAATGCTGTACCTCATTATCTGACGTTTGTAAAAAAAAATATGAATAGCGTCACATGCCATCAGAATAGCGCTAATGTCGTTTGTTTTGTTGTATCGGGACAATAACATACACATAGTTCAGAGGTCAGAGGTTAGTCCACACATTTTTCAACTTGTCTATACCCCTCCCCCCACTTTTCGAAAGGTTTGTTCTCATTTTGAGCTTTTTAATTTACACTCTTCAATCTGAGAATTATAAAATGAAAACTACACAGCAAAGAATTGTGTCAAGGTCGTCATTCGATTATCTATTCATTTATTTCGCAATCTGAAACTTGACATTTTCAATTTAATATCCTCCCCCCCCCCCAAATACACACACCCCCAAACTCATACATGAACTGCAAGGGAAATGGAGAACATTGAAACTTTTTGTAAATGGAGGATACAATTTAGTGGAACAGTAAAAGTAAAGGGTGTCGTTTGATGTAACATTTGAGTGTGTCGTTTGGTGTAGGAGTAGAGTGTGTCGTTTATTGTAACAGTAGAGTGTGTCGTTTGATGTAACAGTAGAGTTTGTCGTTTGATGTAACAGTAGAGTGTGTCGTTTGATGTAACAGTAGAGTGTGTCGTTTGGTGTAACAGTAGAGTGTGTCGTTTGGTGTAACAGTAGAGTGTGTCTTTTAGTGTAACAGTAGAGTGTGTCGTTTGGTGTAACAGTAGAGTGTGTCAATTGATGTAACAGTAGAGTGTGCCGTTTGATGTGTCAGTAGAGTGTGTCTTTTGGTGTAACAGTAGAGTTTGTCGTTTGATGTAACAGTAGAGTGTGTCGATTGATGTAACAGTAGAGTGTGTCGTTTGGTGTAACAGTAGAGTGTGTCTTTTAGTGTAACAGTAGAGTGTGTCGTTTGGTGTAACAGTAGAGTGTGTCAATTGATGTAACAGTAGAGTGTGCCGTTTCATGTGTCAGTAGAATGTGTCTTTTGGTGTAACAGTAGAGTTTGTCGTTTGATGTAACAGTAGAGTGTGTCGTTTGGTGTAACAGTAGAGTGTGTCGTTTGGTGTAACAGTAGAGTGTGTTTTTGGTGTAACAGTAGAGTGTGTCGTTTGGTGTAACAGTAGAGTGTGTCAATTGATGTAACAGTAGAGTGTGTCGTTTGATGTGTCAGTAGACTGTGTCTTTTGGTGTAACAGTAGAGTGTGTCTTTTGGTGTAACAGTAGAGTGTGTCGTTTGGTGTAACAGTAGAGTGTGTCAATTGATGTAACAGTAGAGTGTGTCGTTTGATGTGTCATTAGAGTGTGTCTTTTGGTGTAACAGTAGAGTTTGTCGTTTGATGTAACAGTAGAGTTTGTCATTTGGTGTTACAGTAGAGTTTGTCGTTTGATGTGTCAGTAGAGTGTGTCTTTTGGTGTAACAGTAGAGTTTGTCGTTTGATGTAACAGTAGAGTTTGTCATTTGGTGCTACAGTAGAGTGTGTCTTTTAGTGTAACAGTAGAGTTTGTCGTTTGATATAACAGTAGAGTTTGTCGTTTGGTGCTACAGTAGAGTTTGTCGTTTGGTGTAACAGTAGAGTTTGTCGTTTGGTGTAACAGTAGAGTTTGTCGTTTGATGTAACAGTAGAGTTTGTCGTTTGGTGCTACTGTAGAGTTTGTCGTTTGGTGTAACAGTAGAGTTTGTCGTTTGGTGTAACAGTAGAGTTTGTCGTTTGATGTAACAGTAGAGTTTGTCGTTTGGTGTAACAGTGGAGTTTGTCGTTTGGTGTAACAGTAGAGTTTGCCGTTTGGTGCTATAGTAGAGTTTGTCGTTTGGTGTAACAGTAGAGTTTGTCGTTTGGTGTAACAGTATTGTGTCGTTTGATGTAACAGTAGAGTTTGTCGTTTGGTGCTACAGTAGAGTTTGTCGTTTGGTGTAACAGTAGTGTGTCGTTTGATGTAACAGTAGAGTTTGCCGTTTGGTGCTACAGTAGAGTTTGTCGTTTGGTGTAACAGTAGAGTTTGTCGTTTGGTACTACAGTAGAGTTTGTCGTTTGATGTAACAGTAGAGTTTGTCGTTTGATGTAACAGTAGAGTTTGTCGTTTGGTGCTACAGTAGAGTTTGTCGTTTGGTGTAACAGTAGTGTGTCGTTTGGTGTAACAGTAGAGTTTGTCGTTTGGTGTTACAGTAGAGTGTGTCTTTTGGTGTAACAGTAGAGTTTGTCGTTTGGTGCTACAGCAGAGTGTGTCTTTTGGTGTAACAGTAGAGTTTGTCGTTTGGTGCTACATTATAGTTTGTGGTTTGGTGTAACAGTAGTGTGTCGTTTGATGTAACAGTAGAGTTTGTCATTTGGTGCTACAGTAGAGTTTGTCGTTTGGTGTAACCGTAGAGTTTGTCGTTTGGTGCTACAGTAGAGTTTGTCGTTTGGTGCTACAGTAGAGTTTGTCGTTTGGTGTAACAGTAGTGTGTCGTTTGGTGTAACAGTAGAGTTTGTCGTTTGGTGTAACAGTAGAGTTTGTCGTTTGGTGTAACAGTAGAGTTTGTCTTTTGGTGTAACAGTAGTGTGTCGTTTGATGTAACAGTAGTGTGTCGTTTGATGTAACAGTAGAATTTGTCTTTTGGTGTAACAGTAGAGTGTGTCGTTTGAAATAACAGTAGTGTGTCGTTTGATGTAACAGTAGAGTTTGTCGTTTGGTTGTTACAGTAGAGTTTGTCGTTTGGTGTAACAGTAGTGTGTCGTTTGATGTAACAGTAGAGTTTGTCGTTTGGTGTAACAGTAGTGTGTCGTTTGGTGTAACAGTAGTGTGTCGTTTGGTGTAACAGTAGTGTGTCGTTTGGTGCCATTATCTTGATATTGCACTGCAAGGTCACACAAACATAATAAACTGAAAACATAAATACCATGAAACAGATATACAAATCTTATGAAGTTCATACACGTACAGCAACATGGTGGACATTAAACCAAAAGAACAATGTAATTGATTTAACAACTGACCGCCAGTTGTACAATCGATTTGTGTACGGATTATGTGTACAGAGAGTTAACGTTTTTCGTCTGTATATCATTTGTTTTCCCAGGAACAAAGGTTGTGTAGAAATCTTGATGAAAATTAGTCTCAGCTGTGACACGTCACCTACAACTAGTCTCAGCTGTGACACATCACTGGCAACTAGTCTCAGTTGTGACACATCACTGGCAGCTAGTCTCGGCTGTGTCACGTCACTGGCAACTAGTCTCGGCTTTTGCACGTCACTGGCAACTAGCCTCAGCCGTGTCACATCACTGGCACAAGTTTCACTGTTCATCAGACGAGCCGTTCATCGCTAGTACAGATACAAGTTCCAGGAAAACTATTTCTGGGGTTGACCCAGTCAGAACCACATCTAGAAGTCCATATGTGGTCATAGAATGACGGGATATGTATATCTTGGCAGCACTCACAGGGACTGACCACCCAACACCTGGGTCCAGTGTTGAACATTGTCTTTGAAGGTACCTCGCAGCTCTTCAGCACAGACTTGCAACAACAAAAATACTTTGAAAAGCAACTCGGCGTCCGTGACAGAGGTTCTGACTAAAGCTGCTTGGACCTGGGGTGGACAGGACCGTGGACAGCAAACTAATGCTGGTCAATAAATTGTTCGCGCTTGACCACGGGCGCTATCAGGCGGAGTCAAACAGGTGATCTTTGACCCTTGACCTCCACATCAACAATGACCGGTCGGGTTCAGGAACCTGAAAAGTGCATAACCAGACGCCGAGTGTGAGTACTTGTTTCACGTCAATATTACTAATAGAACCGATTTTTTAAAAATACTACTAACTGATGAATGTTTGCTTTTCTAAAATAAAATTCAAATACATTTACTTCCTTCTGGACATTTAATTCATTTCCCCATTATTTTTGTTATAAAAGAAATAACATTTAAAACATTTCTGAAATTACGGGCATCAATTAAATAAGACTTAAAAATGTGTTTACAATTCTGACCTCCCTTGTTGTCAAGGGACACTAATCTGCCTATACACCTACAGGGCCGTTGGGGTGTGAGATGATCTCCGACTTGGGCTGGATCAGCGAGCCGTGCTGATGATGGTGTGGATGGTGAGGATGGTGCTGATGGTGGTGACCCGCGACGATGCTGTGGTGGCCGTTGTGGTGGGGATGGTGCTGCTGCGAGGGTGGCTGGTGATGGTGGTGGTGAGTCGCCGGCTGCTGCGGCTGTTGCGGGTGAGAGTGGGGGTGCTGCTGCTGGGCCGTGGGCGGCTGTCCCGGGAGGTCGTCCTTGTTTTCCTGGTCCTCCCGGATCCTCGTCTTCGCCCTCTCGGTCAACTTCTTCCGCTTCATCCTCCTGTTCTGGAACCAGACCTTGACCTGCCGCTCCGAGAGCTGCAGCTTGCACGATATCTCCCACCTCTTCTGGCGCGTGATGTACGAACTGTTGAGAAATTCGTTTTCCAAGACCATAGTCTGATAACGTGTGTAGGGTTTGCGCTTCTTGCGACCTTTGCTCTCTGAAACGATAAGTAAAATGGAAATGTTCTATTTAGTAGTTCTATTATGTAAGTGAACTTGTATGAAAAAATCTACAACTGTTAAAAGCTTTGTTCTCTGAAACGATAAGTAAGTTGGAAATGCTTTCTTTAAAATTCTGGTATGCACGTTTTGGAATGAACCTGTGTGAAAAATCAACGACTTTCAAAAATTAATCTAAAGAATGCTCCTCAAACAATAACATTGTTGTTTACCCTAAAGCGAGAATGTGCATTGACTGATGCGTGTAGGTGTATTGCCTGATGCCTGTACGTGTATTAAATGATGCGTTTAGGTGTATTGACTGATGCCTGTACGTGTATTGACTGATGCGTTTAGGTGTATTGATTGATGCGTCTACGTGTATTGACTGATGCCTGTACGTGTATTGACTGATGCCTGTACGTGTATTGACTGATGCCTCTACGTGTATTCATTGATACGTGTATGTATGTTGACTGATGCGTGTACCTGAATTGACTGATGCGTGTAGGTGTACTGACATATGCGTGTTAGTGTGTCATCTACTTGCTTATTTAAGCAGATTTCCTGGTCTTTATCGGTGTGGGTTTATTCCTGATTTAAGGTTAGATTTTCTAATCATAAACAAATAAACACAACGCTGGTTCTTAGGACTAATATTGTACCGTTGTATCTAAGAAAGAAAGCAATAATTGGACTTACAACTGGGAAAAAGAATTTCTTATTAATTTATCAAAATAACGAACTCATGATAAACCCAATCCTCATGATAAACCCATTCCTCATGATAAACCCATTCCACATGATAAACCCAATCCTCATGATAAACCCAATCCTCATAATACCCAATCCTCATTATAAACCCAATCCTCATTATAAACCCAATCCTCATGATAAACCCAACCTCATGATAAACCCAACCCTCATGATAAACCCAATCTTTATTATAAACCCAATCCTCATTATAAAACCAATCCTCTTGATAAAACCAATCCTCATTACAAACCCAATCCTCATTAAAAACCCAATCTTAATTATAAACCCAAACCTCCTTATAAACCCATTCTTCATGACAATACTACCTCCTCCCGACACACACCTTCACAAAAACATCTACTCCTAAATCGTTTCAAAATCGCGTATCAGTATCCGGCGTCACAGTTTGTAGCCGACGTAATAGATTTTCATCTATTTACGCTGCATCCATTTGGGTTTAATAATCTGTCACCAGTTTGTACAGACGGCAGACAAGATGGCCATGAATCCAATATCATGAATAGAACCAGCACGCGTCCTTTGTCGCACGGGAGACGGCATGAGTGGGAGCACTGACTAGTGGAGTCAGTGGTGGGCACAAGCAGATTATTGTAGAGATGCTTGTCGAAATTACAGGCAACTGCGCGGCGTTTTCAATAACACGATCTCCCGTTGGAGGCTTTGTGAGATACGGGGGTGGGGATATTAGAGAAGTTGAAAATAGGGTCCGGTAACCTTTATGGGGAAATGTGAGAAAATGTGATGGCTGTGGAGAATGGCATCGTTTTTTGATATTATAATATAAGGTTTGCCATCAAGAGGTGTTTTTCCCCCCCTAGATGCTGAGTGTATCATTGTGTTAATAAAATAAATAGGTGAATAAAATAAAATATTTCAAACAATTCAGCGGCACTAACCTCATAATTATGCCCACTTAATTTATTGACTTCTTGGAACCCAGTGGCGTATCTTGGAATTTGTAGGGATTTGGGGGCCCGGGGCCTGGCCTCTTTGTGGGCGTAATAATTGATGCAAAAAAATTTCAGAAGCAACTTTGGGGACACTCTTTAATTGGGGGCCAGGGGGATTTCGAATTCGCACCCCGCTCCCCCTCGTAAAGCTACGCCAGTGTTGGAACCCCCGATATTGTCATTGCCATCTTTACAAGATCATCAAATGACACAAGTCAATATCATTTACACAAATTTTCAATTACTACAAAATTTTTGTTAAAGATCTATTATAGCGACAGCAGCATGTCATGGGGGAATCACTAAATTTAACATAATCTCTTACCCAAAACTTCATTTCCCAAGCTAAATATAGTTAAGTGGAGCAAAAACGATTCGAGGTTTTCCTTTCCTTGCGTAATAATTTTAAAATCTCGTTCGTATCTTTCATGCTTTACAATGATTCTCATGCTGAAACTTTAAATCTGCGAGGGATATAGAAATCTATGTGCTTGTTTAAGATTTTTTATACAGGATTCTTAGAGCAATGATGATTGTAACTGGCAAAGTATTTTAGAAGATGCAAAATAATTTTTTGATGTATATTTCTAATTCTGTTGGTTTCTTTCTGGTTTTTTTTGTTAAATATTTTTTTAAACATTTTTTTTTATAATGAGAGTAGATTCCAGGGAAATCTTTGTTGTATGTCAAAGCAGAACCAGAAGCAGACCATCTAAATCAATGTCCACGGCTGGCATCACGTGACGCCATGGCGCATTGTTCTCGTCCGCTCCTCGTGCACTGATATAGTCTCACGAGACTGACCTGCCGAGACCGCATACAAATAAATCACCTGCCAGCCTGACAAGTCTGTTAGCCCATATTCAATATGAGACTTGACAACCATTTTTTTCTCTCTCTCTCTTTGTTCTACCTTCTGCATGTTCTCCTACGTTTCTCCATGCTCAGCTCTCGACGTCCTTATCGTCGTAAGCTACGGTAATTGCGATTAAATCCTCTCTTACCCTCCCCCCCCCCGCCCCACGATGGTCGCCCTAACAGCGGTCTAGTAATATTCCTAATTTAATTTTAAGTACTTCGCACGTGCGGGTCACGTGCTCCTACAGGGGACGTCATCACAATGATTACTGGTGACCAAATGAGGTGAGCGGCTGTTAGCGACGAGTAGCTCGCCCTTGTATTTATTTAATAAAATAAAAAAAATATTTTTTTTTAGAAACAAAAGAAAAAAAAATGTGTCGTGATTACACAGGTCCGTTCATCTAAATGGATATAAAGATGGATGCGTAAAACAATAAAGGGGACATTCTGGGCAAAGGATTTATAGTTGTAGCGTCACTTAGTTTGGTTGGTGGCTGGTCGGAGGAATGAGATTACGGAAATAATCACAACTAACAAACAAATCTTGAAACAATCAAATACTTGGTCGTAGCTACGTTATAGATGGGCCATTTGGCAGGTCGTAGCTTGCTATAGATGGGCCATTTGGCCGGTCGTAGCGCGCTATAGATGGGCCATTTGGCTGGTGCGCAGTTTAATTTCGCTTGTTTACAAAGCTCGTAGCTACGATTGTCACTTTTTTTTTTCGTAATTGTACGTGTGTGGACAATATTGAAATAGTAATCGATGGTCATTTTGAAGAAGTGTTGCCAGGCTTGTTTGGGGGGAAAGACAACCCACAAACGAGACTAAGTTATTGGTCGGTGCTAATATTAATTAGAATAAAATGATAACATTGGCATAAAATAGATTGATGGCCAATTGGAGAGATAGACAATAGACAATAGACAATAGATTTCTCGTATTAGTGTTTTGCTGATTAGTTTTGTGGGTTATGTCCCGGTACACGACAATATGTGTAACAAGTGGCGTATTAAGTGGCGTATTATGTGGCGTATTATATGGCGTATTATATGGTGTGTTATGTGGTGTGTTACACGCTTTAGAATTTAATATGTATTGTGATCGTATTGTTGTATGTCACGTGTGTGATGTTTTATGCTAAATATTTCACATTGAAATTCATTTATTTTAAAGATCTGTCTCAATTTCCGGTTTCAAAACTTTAAACGCTAAGCCTAAGACTTAACCTAGACTATTTAACCGCAGTCGTAATTACCTAAGCCTGATAGCCCTAATCCTTACCAAAGGCTAGTAGCCTTATCCTTACCATGGACTGGTAGCCAAAATCTTTAACATAGGCTGGTGGCCCTAATAATGCTTAACATAGGCTGGTAGCAAAAAGCCTTACCATCGCCTGGGATAGCTAAACCCTGGCAAAACCGGCAGCGCTAATCTCTTTAATATACTGTCAACCCTAACTTACATTCACTGTCAACCAGGCTTGTCCATAGGAATGTTTTTTCCCATGGGATTCCCATGGGAAACGTCCCATGGGATGGGATGAGATGGGACAGGCATAAATTGCCATGGGATGGGATTGATGGGACAGAAAAATATGTCCCATGGACAAGCCTGCTGTCAACCCTAACTTACTTTCACTGTCAACCCTAACTTACATTCACTGTCAACCCTAACATACATTCACTGACAACCCTAAGTTACATTCACTGTCAACCCTAACATACATTCACTGGCAACCCTAAGTTACTTTCACTGTCAAACCTAACTTACTTTCACTCTCAACTCTTACTTACTTTCACTGTCAACCCTAACTTATACTCCCTATCAACCCTAGCTTATAATCACTGGCAACCCTAACTTACATTCACTGTCAACCCTAACTTTACAAACTTCAACAAAGTTAGCGTCAAGCCAAATATCAGAAAAATCATATGCTAAGGAAGTGTTTGAAATAAAAAATAGTGTGAATTGCGTACAAGAATTTCTTGAATCAAATGTAATTCTCGTATTTTACCTCCCGAAATTTCTTACTTCAATAATGGTTACAATTAAGAAACGGAGTTAAATATACCAAAATGAATTGTCACTGGATTCAAGAACTGTAAAAAATTATGCAAACCAAATATTAAATCAGACGAGGTCAGCATTAACTCACCAAATCTATGTCTAAACGAAAAGAAGCGAATATTAGTAGACGAAATTTGTAACTCGAAAGGAGTGAATAATACCTTAACAAATCTCAATTTCAAATACAGTGAATGTTACCCTCCACCTAATATCTTAATCAAATAGAGTGAATGGTACACTCCCTCCTCATAATCTCTAAATCAAATAGAGTGAATGGTACACTCCCTCCTCATAATCTATAAATCAAATAGAGTGAATGTTACCCCCACCAACACATAATCTCTAAATCAAATAGAGTGAACGTTACCCCAACCCCACACCTAATCTCTAAATCAAATAGAGTGAATGTTACCCCCTCCACATAATCTCTAAATCAAATAGAGTGAATGTTTCTTGACGTAGCCCAAAGTTCCCTTGGCGCCTGGCCACATCCAGTCCGACTTGTTGCCGCTTGTTCCCTCTGACGTCGCCGTGTGGTGTGTATGAATTATGGCGCGGATTAGTCGTGTGACCAAGTTTCCTAAGGGCAGGTTCACACGGTGCTGCTCGGCTGTACGCCTAAACTATAACACGACGATGTTAACATGGGACACGGGTTCGACACAACGACGTGAGGTTAACAAAACTACTCAACGCGAAGCCCCCTATACAACCGGGATTGAAACGAATGCAGAAGCAATCCATACCGATATCAAGCTCAGAGGCGTCACTAGGGTTGGTGTCAGCCGGGGCGGTAGCTCTTGGTGTCACCCGGGGTGGTAGCTCATGGTGTCACCCCCCTCATGATTTAACCCATAGAAATTCTCCGAGTTTTCCAGTGCCAAATAACGGGAATATATAGAATTTTACGGTCTGGTGTCACCCCCCTGATGGTGTCACCCGGGGCGGCCCGCCCCCTCCGCACCCTCCTAGCGACGCCACTGATCAAGCTATAGGTTTTGCTATTTCATGGCGGATATCTATTAATAGAAACATATGGTCTATTCAGCTGGACAAATTTGATGTATTAATCAAAACTCCAGTTTTTGCGTGGTGCTTTTGTCAAGCAGAATTGTGTTAATCCATTTTTAGAAAGAGTTTGTAAACTTTAATTATAATAACAAATTTGAGTCACATTGTTACTTCAGATAAAAAAAAACGTATGCTTAAATCTTTTCTAAGTTTTGTAAAACTACGTAACGAGCTATAAGACCTTCAGGTCTGAGAAATGACTAACCCTATAATTTGATATAAATGAGTTTTGTGATTTTTCATTTGTTAACTACTTTAGGAACATTATTCAGGGGGTTTTGGACTTGAGTGATAAACTTTTGGATTTGAGAGTTGTTGTTCAAAAAATGACGTTTATTGAAGTGTTGTATTGTGAACTGTTTAATCTGGCGTGTATACCCATGAATGTTTGGGAAACGGAATCGCTGCTGCAGATGTCTTTCTAGAGTAATCTTTGTGTCGATTCCACGGGGTAAAGTTAATTGTCTATCAGGCTCCTGATCAGAAAAGACGCGAGTATCGTTTATTAGCTTTGAGGATCGATACGAGAGTACACTGTAGTGAGAGACGATCTCGAATGAACATAAAAAATCCCAAATCCCGGCCCATAAAATTAAAGTGTCGTATAATTGAGGCCAGTGAAAGGCCAGCACCATATGGCGGTCAGGGAGCGATCCTTGCATTAAATAAAAAACTGAAGACATTTTGCGACCGTAACGTTGTAGAGTATGACACGAATTTATGACATAAAATGACTCATCCCTTCTGATAAAATCATTTCTTTGTCATTTTTAGTAGTCTGTGTTTTAATGTTCTGAATGTTAGAATCCGATCAATCCGTCACCAACCCAGTAGATTTTCCTCTTCACTTTCTTCTTTAAATCCGATAGATTATCTCCATAAAACTTATCTCATGTCATATCTTCATCGTTTCTATTTAATATTTGGATTTCAAAAATTCATTTTCCAACGTACTCACCCCCCCCCCACACCTCTTCCTCCAAGTACAAAAAAAATAAAATAATGTTCACTATTTTTGGATTAGTAAAGTATCAGTGACGTCACAAGTCTCTTTTCAACTCTTTTGAGTTACGTCGTTGAGCTTTGACCAATCGTATGCTGGTACATATGCAATTCATTCACATCTTTTTATTTTACCTGAGTTCAAAGGTCAATACGTGGACTCCAGCTAATAAAATTATGGCCTCGATGTAGATGGAAAGTGTATTTTTGAAGAATACTACAATGTTTTTAATGTTATATATATTTGAAGAATACTACAATGTTTTTTTTTTAAATGTTATATATTTTTGAAGAACAGTATGTTATTTATCCTAGGTCAATGACTCTAACACTATGTTATTTATCCTAGGTCAATGACTCTAAGACTATGTTATTTATCCTAGGTCAATGACTCTAACACTATGTTATTTATCCTAGGTCAATGACTCTAACACTATGTTATTTATCCTAGGTCAATGACTCTAAGACTATACCATGGATCAAACGTCAAATGTGTTACAAAGTATTCTCCAATCTTAAATCTCGGTCAATCAAAATTTATTTAGCTTTGAGTTCAAATTGATATAACCAATGATTGTTTTTTTTGTTTTCAATTACTGCTCACTTATATGCTTCAAACTAGACTCATGATCATTGTGGTGATATTTACAACTTTTGAAAAATAATGCGGAGCGAAGCTTCCAGTGAGTTCCTGAATTAGACATTGGTTCAAATCCTAATGTACGCACATGCGCATTGAGACTGTTCCAATCGAAAACCCGGGTTAAAGGTCACAGTTTTATAGCCAGTTCCCCAACTGAGACAAGTACCCATTAAAACGGTCGTTGGTTTGGTCGGGCATTGGTTACCGGTCAGTTGACTTGACCATTGATCCATACATCAGGTCTTTTTTTTTCTGTTCTCGCGTCAGTGTTTTTCGTCCATGTTTTTATGTTCTTTTTTGTATTGTTGTTTTCCATTTTATTTTTTTATAAAGGCGATAGCAGTGGGGTTTTGTCTCCCCTGATTTTGTAGCATGACGTCATTGTATTTAGAGTCATTAACTAGGGTCTGATGTCCTTCAATATTAATGAAATTATAAAACTGAATTCAAAAACAGTGATGACTACAGGCTCTGAGACAGAAAACAAATTCTACTTTTTAATCGACCTTCTTATGATTGAGTGCTACTGTATACAAAATGACTTTTTCATATGACACGCCCACACATTTTTAACGCAATTTCACATGGAAAAAACTGCTTTTATATATTTGAAATGTCTCCAAAGTTAACACATGTAACTCCTCCTTGACCATGTCAGATAGAGGGCTCGGGTCTTTTTGCAAATATGCTAAGGAGGTCCCAAGGATGTGCAACGGCCAAAAAAATACCGAGAAGGTTTAATTATGTTTCATTTTTTAAAAAAAAAAAAACCCCAAAAAATATCAGTATTTACTTTATTTCTCGCCAACCATAACATCTATCGGGATGAAATAAACGTAAAGCGATAGTGAATAATATTTAGATCAATGTTGAAGACGGAATTTTTTAAAACGCCTTTCCATTCATTCGACTCCCGTAATTTTAGCAGCACTTTTACTTAACGTTAAAATAACAAAATGTCATCTCGCTATTACGTAATGTCAAATAATGTCAACGACAGTCACACAATGTCATCTGATGTAAATATTAAATTCAATAAAAGTAAAAAATGTCATTCAATGTCAACAAAATTCAACTAAAGCAATCCAGGTGTAACACGCCTATTTAAAACCTCTATTGTTTTTTTTTTTTAGCAATAGAGGCTACTAAAAATGTTCTCATTTGTTATTCATTTGTTGAACATTGAAATAGGTGAAGTTATCGGTGATTCCGAAATACATAAACTTATTGTGTATAGTTAAAATAGTTGTGTAGCCTATAGTTAAAAGACATGTATAATATTCATAATTAAAATACTTATTTTTCATATGTATATACCAGGTTGCGCTGGGCGCCTTTCGCCTTAGGCGCCCACTTTTTCAAAAACCTAACTAACTTATTCTTGTTTCATAAATACGAAATATTAAACGTCCTGAAATGTACAGAAAGTATTTTATAATAGGTTTTTTGTTTTTTTTCAAAAGCCCATGTAACTTCCTGAAATGTACAATAATTATAAATCCTCAAATCCTCTTTTTACATCTTTCCCTTTACCAAAATTAAAACAAAAGCTAAAACAGTGACGTCAAATAATAATTTTTTAAGGCGAGAAACACAAAACCCTTTTTTAACTGATATGGACTGTTGTACTATATCCAAAAATGACGTCATAGCTTTACGGAGCCAATGCGTGAGTGAGTTGGGCAATTATATTGATTATATTTATATATAAAGAAAGATACATATTATGTACATTTAATGTAGATATATAGTATGGATGATTAAAACACAAAGCTATTATATATAGCTAAAACAGAAGTCTATTGTGTATAATTAAAAATGAGTTCAACAGAATATGGTTCAAATAAATATCTGTTATGTATACCGGTAATTTAAATAAATAATTATTATGTATAGTTCAAATAGACAGCGGTGATGTATAGTTTAAAAAAGATATTTGTTCACAGCAGTAAATTTAAAAAGATAATCTACTTTAACATTAGTACTTAAAGTACATAGTATCAGTTTAAACTAGTAATTAGTCATTTTTCAGTGATACATATGCATGCAGTTATTTACAATAAATTAAAATGAATAGCATTTATGACCTTTAGTCCTTAATTTTGACATTCGTATACATAACAAATAGCAAAATTTGATGTAAATAACCAATCATAATATAATAGTCAATATTTAATACTTAAATATTTAAGATTTTGCTCAAATTCAGAAGGAAAAAAACGTACAAAAATAATAATCTTCCCATTCACATGGACAACAAAATTATCATAATTATATAGACACATTTGACTCAGTTCTGAACCGTTGTTTTAAGTAAAAATATACTTATAAGAAGTAAGCAATTTTAAAATAACCCAAAAGGAAAACTATATTTTTTACACAGAAAAAAGTCCATGATTTTTTTTCAACATATCATTAATATGTATTTAGTTTTTAAAAAAGTATATTTTCGTAATGTAAGAACAACTACAACAACAACGTCAGAAATCTTGACATTATCGCCCCGATGATATTAATATGAGAACCGCTTGTTTTTCTGTGTTTTTTTTTTTGTTTTTTTAAGTATGAAAAATAAAAATGTAAAAAGCTGTCATTTTTTAGATAGTCAACTATTTCTCTATGTATTTTTTTTCGACTCTTGCTTCAGAGATCACAGGCCAGGCTTACGGACCGTAAAGACCCCTGGCTACTGGCCCGGACATGACCCTACCTTCAGACACCTGGTGGATGGGGGGCTACGACCCTCCCTGCCCCGGTCCACGTATGGCCGGCCGGGAAGATGAGAAAGAGATAGAACAGAGCTAGGAGGAACAGCTGACCAAGTCACACCTGTGGGTGTTAGCGCCCCAAGCCCCTGGGAGCTGACCAAGTCACACCTGTGGGTGTTAGCGCCCCTAGCCCCTGGGTTGACTATCAAAGCCAGGTGATGGGGGCTCTCAAATAGTAGTCAATTCAAATAGTAATCAGATGAAATAGTAGTAAAATCAAATAGTAGTCAATTCAAATAGTCAATTAAAGTAGTTGTCAAATCAAATAGTAATTAGATGAAATATTACTCAAAACAAATGGCATTAAATTCAAATAGTAGTCAAATAAAATAAATATTATTCAGATCAAATAGTAGTCAAATCAAATAGTAGTCAGATCAAATAGTAGTCAGATCAAATAGTAGTCAAATCAAATAGTAGTCAGATCAAATAGTAGTCAGATCAAATAGTAGTCAGATCAAATAGTAGTCAGATGAAATAGTAGTCAGATGAAATAGTAGTCAATTCAAATAATGGTCAGATCAAATAGTAGTCAGATGAAATAGTAGTCAGATGAAATAGTAGTCAGATGAAATAGTAGTCAGATGAAATAGTATTCAGATGAAATAGTAGTCAGATGAAATAGTAGTCAAATCAAATAGTAGTCAGATCAAATAGTAGTCAATTCAAATAATGGTCAGATCAAATAGTAGTCAGATGAAATAGTAGTCAAATCAAATAGTAGTCAGATCAAATAGTAGTCAAATCAAAAAGTAGTCAGATGAAATAGTAGTCAGATGAAATAGTAGTCAGATGAAATAGTAGTCAGATCAAATAATGGTCAGATGAAATAGTAGTCAGATCAAATAGTAGTCAAATCAAATAGTAGTCAAATCAAATAGTAGTCAGATGAAATAGTAGTCAGATCAAATAGTAGTCAGATCAAATAGTAGTCAAATCAAAAGGTAGTCTGATGAAATAGTAGTCAAATCAAATAGTAGTCAGATGAAATAGTAGTCAAATCAAATAGTAGGCAATTCAAATAGTAGTCAGATGAAATAGTAGTCAGATCAAATAGTAGTCAGATCAAATAGTAGTCAAATCAAAAAGTAGTCAGATGAAATAGTAGTCAGATGAAATAGTAGTCAGATGAAATAGTAGTCAGATCAAATAATGGTCAGATCAAATAGTAGTCAGATCAAATAATGGTCACATCAAATAATGGTCAGATCAAATAGTAGTCAGATCAAATAGTAGTCAGATGAAATAGTAGTCAGATGAAATAGTAGTCAGATCAAATAGTAGTCAGATCAAATAGTAGTCAGATCAAATAGGAATCAAATCAAATTGTAGTCAGATCAAATAGTAGTCAAATCAAATAGTAGTCAGATCAAATAGTAGTCAAATCAAATAGTAGTCAGATCAAATAGTAGTCAAATCAAACAGTAGGCAATTCAAATAGTAGTCAGATGAAATAGTAGTCAAATCAAATAGTAGTCAGATGAAATATAAGTCAAATCAAATAGTAGACAATTCAAATAGTAGTCAGATCAAATAGTAGTCAGATCAAATAATGGTCAGATCAAATAGTAGTCAGATGAAATAGTAGTCAAATCAAATAGTAGTCAGATGAAATATAAGTCAAATCAAATAGTTGTCAAATCAAATAGTAGTCAAATCATATAGTAGTCAGATGAAATAGTAGTCAGATGAAATAGTAGTCAAATCAAATAGTAGTCAGATTAAATAGTAGTCAAATCAAATAGTAGTCAAATCAAATAGTAGTCAGATGAAATAGTAGTCAAATCATATAGTAGTCAGATGAAATAAGAATCAACTCAAATTGTAGGCAATTCAAATAGTAGTCAGATCAAATAGCAGTCAAATCTAGTAGTAGGGAAAATTATTTGAACAGCGCGTTTAATTGCTGCATAAAATTTGTTTTCTAAACAAACATTTTTTTAATGCGATAAGTCGAAGCTCAAGTAGGCTATATGAACATGACGTTTTATAATATATGCCATATATGCGTATAATTAGTATTAAAATAGCAACAATTTTTTTTTTAAAAGTATAACTAAACCTAACGCTTTTGTTCTCTTAAGTATAAACATAATAATTTTTTTCTCTGATGCTCAGAACAATGTACATTTTTTAAAACATAAAACGAAAGCGCAACATGTTAATTATAATTTTTTTAAACACTATTAGAGAGCATTTACGTAACCTTTGAGCTCGACTCTAGGTGGGCCTATTATGACCCGCGGGCCGCACTTTACCTCCACTTAAGCTACAAGATTAGTGCAAATCGTAATAGTGTATAATTATTAGTGCCTTCCTTTATTTTTTAAACTCATGCAAACAAATGCTGGTGGATTACAATATGTTTTTTTTTTCTAAATTATGTTGTTGTTTACATCCCTATTATGATACAATATCCCGTTTGATCCTCAATAACATCTCGGCTCGGATACAAAGGGCTTTGTCAACGAGTTGTCGCCAATTTTATAAAAAATTTAATAGAATAGCCATTTTTCAATCTTTATTTTATTTTTAAGCTATTTCATTTTTTTAAAATTTTAGCTGGGGACAGGTTGAGTGTGCGTGTATGCGTGTGTGTGTGTGTGTGTGTGTGTGTGTGTGTGTATGTGCGTGTGTGGAAAAAAAAACGTGTTTGCTGCTGTCAAACTCACAGAGTTTGTTTTACCAAGTGACCCCCGTCTTGTGCCCGTGAGCGTCTCGCCACGCATGGTCGGTTCTGTCTCCTGTCTGCCCCAGACTTGTGCACGTGAGCGTCTTGCCACGCATGGTCGGTTCTGTCTCCTGTCTGCCCCAGACTTGTGCACGTGAACGTCTCGCCACGCATGGTCGGTTCTGTCTCCTGTCTGCCCCAGACTTGTGCATTTAGTCGACCAACTGTTATCATCAGAAGGAGATTGCGCCATAAAACCGAGTGTAACGGGGATACCCCGCGGTTGGCTTAAAATTTGACTCGTGCTAACAAAGTAATTCTAAACACTGTAACACTTATATGTAGGAATAAAAAATTGAGGTGGATAAAACAGGTTTTAAAAACCATGTTTTTATAACTGGACTAAAAGGAAGAAAATAATTTAAAACTTATAAGTTCAAGTACTTTTATGTAACAGTACTAAAATTCTTATAACGGCGGGCGCTTATAGACAGCAAACGGATTTAGATGCTACATGGAGGGTAACTAAAAATGCATTAATTTAATTGCGGTACATTCGATCGATCTGTAATTTTGATACAATGCATTGTCATCAAAGATCGATCTGTGGTAAAATTTTGAGATCTCTACGACCATCAGAAGTGGTTTACATCAACGTTGAAAAATTTGAAATTGTGCGGACAGGAATGAATGCAAGTACATAAAAAACGTGGTAAAAATAGATATAATCAGATCTTGTGAGAAAGGTCGTCCCATTTAATGTGAAATTTAGAAGCATTAACATTTGAAGTAAAACTACGCTTTTGAAGCCGTAACGCTAGCACTGAAATTCTGAGCAAAAAAAAATTGTTTTATAGTTAATACAAATTAAAAATTATTTAGTTTATTCAACATTTATTTTGTTATTTTTTAGCTCAATATATTGATTCCGAAATTTATGCCAGGTGTGTATGTTTTTTTAATTTTTTTTTTAAAAAGAAATTTTCTTTTTTTTTCTACTTTTTATTTTTATAACTGAAGCAAAAAGGAAAGCTCTTATGGCTTACAAGGAAAAGCCTACACCTGACAATTTGCATGCTTTAAAAACAGCTAAGTCTCTTGCCCAAAAGGTTGCACGTAAATGTGTCAATACCTACTGGCTTAAGCTCTGTTCCAGTATACAATCAGCTGCAGACATGGGCAATGCAAAAGTCATGTACGAAAACATCAAAAAGGCAACGGGCCCCTTGACGTCAAAAGCTGCTCCCCTAAAGTCCAAAAATGGAGAAATTATTCAAGACCAGGCAGCACAGCTAAAACGGTGGGTTGAGCATTATCTGGAATTGTATTCAACAGTTACCACAGTCTCCAGCACCGCTCTAGATGACATCCCAGATATGCGACTCATGGAAGAACTTGATGTCGTGCCCACACAGGAAGAGCTGAGCAAAGCAATTGACAGTCTAGCTTGTGGAAAAGCGCCTGGGAATGATGGAATACCACCAGAGGTTCTAAAGAGTGGCAAGACAGCTTTACTCCAACCATTGCACGAGATTCTGTCCCTCTGCTGGGAACTGGGCTACATCCCCCAAGACCTAAAGGATGCAAATATAGTGACACTATATAAAAACAAAGGTGATAGGAGTGATTGCAATAATTATCGCGGCATTTCACTCCTTAGTATTGTAGGAAAGACCTTTGCCCGCGTTATACTAAAACGTTTACAAAGCCTAGCATCCCGCGTCTATCCAGAATCTCAGTGTGGTTTCCGGTCCGGTCGGTCTACCATAGACATGGTGTTCTCCATACGACAGCTCCAGGAAAAATGCAGAGAGCAGCAGATGCCACTATACATTGCATTTGTGGACCTTACAAAAGCCTTCGACTTAGTCAGTCGCAACGGGCTATTCCAAATACTGGCAAAAATTGGATGTCCCCCTCACCTACTTGCCATCATCAGACAGTTCCATGAAAATATGCTTGGCACAGTACAGTTCGATGGAGCTAAGTCAGAGGCCTTCCCTGTCAGCAGCGGAGTTAAACAAGGTTGTGTACTCGCACCAACACTCTTCGCAATATTCTTCTCTGTACTTCTTCGATACGCATTCAAGGATAGCAGTGAGGGAATCTGGTTACATACCAGAGCTGATGGAGGACTTTTCAACACTGCCCGCCTCCGAGCCAAGACCAAAACGACGGATGTCCTAATTCGAGAGCTACTATTTGCGGATGATGCGGCACTAACAGCACATACAGAATCTGGTTTGCAACAACTCGTGTCAAGCTTCTCCAATGCCTGCAAAGAATTTGGTCTGCAAATCAGCTTGAAAAAGACAAACATCATGGCCCAAGACACTCGACCTCCTCCTACCATAAATATCGATAATGAAAACTTGGAGGTTGTGGACAGCTTCACCTACTTGGGATCCAAGGTCTCCAATACACTGTCCATTGAAGAAGAAATAAACAGCAGAATTGGCAAGGCAGCCGCAACAATGGCTAAACTAAATAAGCGGGTCTGGCAAAACACCAAGCTAACGGAGAAAACCAAACTGTGCGTCTATCGAGCCTGTGTCATCAGTACACTACTATATGGGAGCGAGACATGGACCACTTATACATCACAAGAGCGTAAGCTTAACAGCTTCCATTTGAGATGCTTGCGCCGCATCCTTGGTATTAAATGGCAAGAAAAAGTGCCTAATAGTGAGGTACTAACGCGTGCCAATACCCAAAGCATGTTCTCAATTCTTAGTGAAAGACGCCTGAGGTGGCTAGGACATGTCAAAAGAATGAGCCCCGGCCGCATCCCGAAGGACCTCCTATATGGTGAACTTGCTTCAGGAAAGAGGAAAACAGGTCGCCCACGCTTGCGATTTAAAGATGTCTGTCAAAGGGACATGAAAGCAGCCAAAATACATACAAGTGACTGGGAGTGTAAGGCAGAAGACCGATCTACGTGGCGCACAGTTGTCAAAGAGGGCGTGATAGTAGCCGAGGAGCGAAGAATGGAGGAGGCTGCAGACAGAAGAGCTAGGAGAAAGGCCAAAACATTTGGAAGCACAGAACTCGTGTGTAAAAACTGTGGCAAAGACTGTCACTCAAGGATAGGACTGCACAGTCACTCGAGGAAATGCAACCCAACCAAACGGTGATGCACCATCGTCTCGCGAGACGGAAGGATGCCGGATATTTTTATAACTTAAAATTCATCTTTACTAGTATGATAATTGTTATTGTAAATACCTAAAACTAGGTCAATCTGCCCTCAACCTACCCATCTTTATAAGCTAGAGGTCAACTCACTAAACTAGGTCAATCTGCCCTCAACCTACCCATCTTTATAACCTAGAGGTCAACTCACTAACACAACTAAAGTTTAAAGCCTGAGGGACTATATGGCAATGAATTTATAGCACTAAATTTAACTAAGTAAAATTTCTTGTAGCTGAGATGCTGGTCAAAGTATAGAAACAATTTCCGAGTCACATACTAAATATTTTTGTCACCACACTTTACTAAGGCTTACAGTATATGCATTGAATATGACGGCTATCTGATTGTCCAGGTGTTAAAGGCCTCAACATGTCCGAGGGGCAGTTTCCTCCTGTCCAGTGAGAGTCAACTCCAAAGGCTATGTAATTATCATTCATATCAAGCTGTTCAATTTGTTTTTTGTTGATCTTAACATTTTTAAACAATTAGTTTGAGTTTATCTTAAACTCATACAGAATGGGACTGCATAAGGCTTTTTAATAAAAAAAACAAAAACAAATTAACAACAATTAGACACAAGACTGATGATGGCATGAGCCGAAACGTTTACTATTGTTTGTATTAGTTCATAAATAAAGCTTAAATTGAGTGTTTTCTTACACAAATAGTTTGTGTAATTTGTTTGTTTTTATCTTTAACTGGCTGGTCACACGATTAGTCTGAGTTTATCTTAAACTGGCTTGTCACACAATTAGTTTGTGTTTATCATATACTTTATATATTCAAACAATTTGAGATTGTCTTAAACTGTGGATAAAATTAGCTTAATGTTTCTTTTTGAGTAAATATATTTTACCATTACAAAGACCTTATGCCTCTGATGAAACTCACTCTATCCTTTCTCTCTCTCTTTCTCCCACAAGACCTTCTACCTCTGATGAAACTCACTCTATCCCTCCTCTCTCTCTTTCTCTTTTTCTCCCACAAAACCTCTCTACCTCCATTTTCCCACTCGCTTTTAAAAGTCAACCTATTTTATCGCTGTTCATCCCCCCCCCCCCGTTCCATTTGCATGTTTGCCTTCTGCCCTAAGATGTGATTCCATTTTTTTGTTTTGTCTTGTTATTTATTAAGTCACTGACCTTCTTTGAATTGGGACGTTCGGTGATCCGTCTGCCAGTGACCGGCCCAGGAGCTACTGACTGATCTCCCCTGTTATACACGTTACTCACGCGAAACTCTTGACTACTCTCAAACCAACTGGAACCAAACGGCTAGTAACTTCCAACTTAATGCTTTCCGCGCGTCCACTATGGCCAGTATATCACGTGCCGGGTACAAGGGCGTCCCGCGTGGAGCTTAAGTGACGGCCGTTAGACCGGGGGGGTGTTAGTTAAGTCAGGGGAGAAATTGGGGTGTTAGCAAGAGAGCATGAGGTCGGATTGGGTAGTAGCATGGAAGTCTCCGGTCGTAAATTGACTTCTGACCTAGCTGTACACGCTGACTTATGACTTAGCTGTACACGCTGACTCATGACTTAGCTGTACATGCTGACTTATGACTTAGCTGTACATGCTGACTCATGACTTAGCTTTACACGCTGACTCATGACTTAGCTGTACACGCTGACTTATGACTTAGCTGTACATGCTGACTCATGACCATAGCTGTACATGCTGACTTAAGACTTAGCTGTACATGCTGACTCATGACCATAGCTGTACATGCTGACTTATGACTTAGCTGTACATGCTGACTCATGACCATAGCTGTACATGCTGACTTATGACTTAGCTGTACATGCTGACTCATGACCAAAGCTTTACAAGCTGACTTATGACTTAGCTGTACATGCTGACTCATGACCATAGCTGTACAAGCTGACTTATGACTTAGCTGTACACGCTGACTCATGACTTAGCTGTACACGCTGACTTATGACTTAGCTGTACATGCTGACTCATGACCATAGCTGTACATGCTGACTTATGACTTAGCTGTACACGCTGACTTAAGACTTAGCTGTACATGCTGACTTATGACTTAGCTGTACATGCTGACTCATGACCATATCTGTACATGCTGACTTATGACTTAGCTGTACATGCTAACTCATGACTTAGCTGTACAAGCTGACTTATGACTTAGCTGTACATGCTGACTTAAGACTTAGTTGTACATGCTGACTTTTGACTTAGCTGTACACGCTGACTTATGACTTAGCTGTACACGCTGACTTATGACTTAGCTGTACCCGTTGACTTATGACTTAGCTGTGCATGCTGACTTAAGACTTAGCTTTACATGCTGACTTATGACTTAGCTGTACACGCTGACTTATGACTTAGCTGTACACGCTGACTTATGACTTAGCTGTACACGCTGACTTATGACCAAGCTGTACATGCTAACTTATGACCTAGATGTACACTCTGACTTATAACCTAGCTGTTCACCCTGACTTCTGACTTAGCTGTACAAGCTGACTTCTGACTTAACTGTACACGCTGACTTATGACTTAGCTGTACACACTGACTTATGACTTAGGTGTACACGCTGACTTCTGACCTAGCTGTACACTCTGACTTATGACCTAGCTGTTCACGCTGACTTATGACTTAGCTGTACAAGCTGACTTCTAACCTAGCTGTACACGCTGACTTATGACTTAGCTGTACAAGCTGACTTATGACTTAGCTGTACACGCTGACTTATGACTTAGCTGTACACGGTGACTTCTGACTTAGCTGTACACGCTGACGTATGACTTATCTGTACAAGCTGACTTATGACTTAGCTGTACACGCTGACTTGTGACTTAGCTGTACACGGTGACTTCTGACTTAGCTGTACACGCTGACGTATGACTTAGCCGTACACGCTGACTTCTGACCTAGCTGTACACGCTGACTTATGACCTAGCTGTACACACTGACTTCTTGCACACATTACTTTGAACTTTTAAAGCTGTCCATTTATGTAAAAAAAAATTCTAATGTGGGTTTGTAAAAAATATTATAAATTAAATTTAAACTAATTACACGAAGTGGTAATAAAAATACACATATATTCAAATGCTTATAAAAATTGATAACTGTAACATAAATTTAAGAATTTGGTTGGTATTAATAGCCGAATTCGTTTCATTTGACTTCCACTTCCACATATTTCACCTCAATCCACACATTTTGAAGAAGAAAAAAAACACTTTTCAAAGACAATGAAGATTAAAAGAGCAGATATTAAAAGTGCTATGTAAATGCGTGGATAACACTGGACTTGACCTGTTGCCTTAATTTATGATCCACATCCAGGATTTATTTATTGCATTACGGGATCAGAATCGCTGTTACCTGTCGGCAGTGCGCTTCTTGTTCACCTATTCGACTCCGCCATTTCGTGGTATCGTCTTGTTTTAATATCGCCTTATTCAAGCCAGACGACTGCGATGAGAAAACTGTTTGTCATTCTCTTGTTTTGTTTTTTAAAACCTTTTCTCTGTAAAAGTATGTTTATCATTACGGACGTGGTCTCGAAGTGAAGGTCAGGTGACACAAAGGTCACGCCCTACGGAGGTCACAAGACAAAACTTGTCGATTGTTTGATAAGATTAACAATTTTACCCTCTGTATGATGCACTTCTCGTGTGAAACTTGTCTCATGCCTGGTACCTGGGAGATATCTCTCCTTTGTGGTACTGTGTCTGT